>PVJA010002528.1:29525-106093 GCA_004027025.1 Myocastor coypus
TTTTTTTTTTTTTTTTTTTTTTTTTTTTTTTTTTTTTTTTTTTTTTTTTTTTGGCTTTTCAGCACATTTGGCATATGTGATGCAGGGCAGGTTGTAGTGGCGTGTGTGTTGGTGGAGGGTTGTGTCCCTTTACTCTGGATGTCTTTTAGTGATTCCTCAGGCGAAGCCTATCAGTAGAAAGCAATATTGATTCCCACAGTATATTTAGCAGTATCTGAAGAAATTTTTCATCTCACTAGAAATGTATGTACATCTGGCTTCCAAAGAGGGAAAGCTCGGGATGCTAATAAACTTCCTACAATCTGATAGGACAGTTCTGCACCCCAAGGACTTATGTGACCCAAAATGTCAATAATGAGTTAAGAAGCCCTGCCTAGGAATTAATATATGTAACTTTCATTTACTAGAGACTACCTTGAAATTATACTAAACCACTTCCTTACTAATAAAAACTCACACATCTGTTTACATTTAATATCTCCCTTTTATTTGCTGTTTATCATATATTTTACTTCTACATCTAATGAGAAACATAGTGTCATTTTTGCATTGTAAGGCCAATTTTTCTTTCTAAAGCTTTAAAGAAAAAAATCATGTTTTGTACTTGTCCTCATCTCTAGTGTTCTGCATTCTTCCTTATAAATTTGTGCAGCCATCTGGCAATGTTTTCCAGCAGCCTTGAGGAGCTTCCTTTAGCATTTTTTGATAGTAAAAAATCTTTTTTATTAAATTGCCTCAGATTGTGTTTATGAGAAAATGTCCTTACTTTGCCTTAATTTTTGAAAGCCATGTTCTCTCAATGCTAGTTGGCAGGGTGCGTGATTTGTTGTTTGTTTGTTTGTTTAAGATTATAGCCCATGAAGATATTGTTCCAACTTAAATTTCAGTCTTCCTGAAAAAATTCAGACAGCATTTTCTTTGCATGTATGGCATTATCCACAGGCTGCTGGCGTACTGTTGTGTTGTGTTTTCCTCATCTTTTTCTCTCTGGTTAATTTATATTTTTCAAGTTCATTAATTCTTTAATTGCTGTCTGCTCTTGAGCCCAGTTGCTACAATTTTCGCTGCTGATCTCGTACTTTTTACCAAAAAAAAAAAAAAAAAAAAGCGTAGTTTTAGTTCTGAATTTGTTTGCTTCTCTTGGATGTCTCTATTTCTTTCCTGAAATATTGTGTTTTCCCCTATTGTATCCATGTTTTCTTATTTATACTTTCATGTTTATAATAGTTTTGTTAAAGTTTATATCTGCAGATATTTATCGGTACATATCTAAGTTTAATTTTGACTATATTTTCTCATTTATGAGTCTTATATTTTGCTTATTTCTGTGCCCTTTAATAATTTCATTTATTGACAGTCTAAAACAACAACAAAGAGAGATGTATGATTTTGTTTTGCATCTTTTGAATTACTCTCAGTGACTACAGCTTTTCTCAGTTATAATAAGGGTGATTATTCCTGCTATGTTCATGTTGAATAGTCAAGCCACACTTATTAAAGCTTTACCTGTGGCTTGTTTAACTATATTCATTTCTCTCTCTCTTTTCTTTCTCCTCTCTCTCTCTCTTTCTCTATTTCTCCCTTCCCCTTCTCTCTCTTCCCTCTCCCTTTGTTTGTGGGTTGGTTGTTTTATTTTGCTTTGTTGTATTTCAGAGGAGAGGGGATTATATTATGATTCAGATATTTTTTTATTTATTTTAAAATTCAGCTTTGTAGGCTCTCAAAACAGGGAAGGTTCAGCTTCACCTGGACTGAGTCCAAGCACCATGAGGCTGTGGAAAGACATGTATTTTACCTGTTTTCCACTATGTCCTCCATTATTGTGCTTTGGGGGGAGCAATATTGGCCTGATTGGTGGTGAAGGTGACTAATTTATATTTTCAAGTCCAGAGCTCATTCTGGCCATCTATACTTCTATCAGATATTACCCCGGACTTGGTAGTTTTACCCTCTTAAATGAAGTAAAACAATAATATTTGAAGCTGGATATAGAGGTCTATGCTTGTAATTCCAACACTCAGGAGCCTGAGGCAGGAGGAACTTAAATTAGAAGCTACCCTGGACTACATAGTAAGCTCAAGGCCAGCCTAGACTAAAAACAAGCACTTGATCATGTTCAGGGATTACTAGGCTGGCAGCAACCCAACAGCAAGAATCAGGAGTCAAAAAAATAAAAAAAAATTTTAAAAAAAAAAGAATCAGGAGTCACCAAGCAGCAGATCTGACAACAAGCTTGCTGGCCAATGCCAAATGTCCCCAAGGGCTGATCAAAATGAGGACAGATCATCTTGGCACCAACCAAGTCTGCCAAATTATGTGCCCCAAGAGGGCAGAGCAGAACTGTATCATCTTTTATAAAGTAACTTGAAATTATCACATTTTTATTCTCACCACAGTCATGAACTTTACTAAAGTCAAAGGAAAGACCAAAGCACCTGTCACCTGATGGATAGAATGTTAACATCACATCACAGGAAAGTGAGTACAGAATAGGAGATATTGTTAAGGCCATTTTTGCAACAAGCACCTACAGGCTTTGTCTAGACTCTAGTGCATCCTGCAAACCCATGCTACAGCCTAAAGCTTGCTGGTTTCTCCTCATCTCATCTCAGCTCTCCAGTTGCCCATATTTAGACCAAGCATTCACCACCACATAGGAAGAGTTGGGGCCTTCTATTCAATTATAAATACCTCATTTCTCTCTGAAAATCAGCTCATCTGAGTTTTTACTGTCACTCCTGACTTCATAGAAAAATATGATTTGAATTTTGTGGGGCTGTCCAGTTGCTACTATGTGTCTCATGCCTTACAGAACAGCTCAAATTTCTCCATTAATTAATTGCACAGTTTTTGCTTTTCATTTCTATTACCTCTGTTTTAATTACCAGTTTGTTTGTTCCCTTGATTCCTTTTTATGACACTGTTGCAAACATGCTGATTGCTGTACTATATTTACTCTATTAAAAAAATCTCATGCTTTTTCACAATTATTCCATACTGTCAGTACTCATGGCATCTTAATTGAAATATGTGACTGCAGGCTCATTATTGGTTCAGTTTAATATCTGCCGGGATCTTGTGCAACTTAAATAGTAGTTATTTCCTCTCCTCCTTGTCCCAGAAAGCATTCTTGCTTAACTAGAAATTTCAAAGATTACATTACTGCCTCCAAACCATTTTTTTTTTTTCTGTCATTTTGTTGGCTAGGTTTCCAAGACTGAGGTTGATGCAAATTCCAGCTTCTCAGCTAGAAAAAAATAGGTTTTCTTCTTTCTCACCCATATCATATTCCTATTAACAAATTTCATTTATTACTTGTCAGTGCAGTAGGAGATTCTTTCTTTCTTTCTTTCTTTCTTTCTTTCTTTCTTTCTTTCTTTCTTGCCATTTCCTTGAGGCTGAGGAAAATCCTCTACAAGGTTCTGGCTTTGCACGTTTTTTGTGTTTACTCCTCCCCTTCTGTGAGTCCCATTATTTCTTTTGTCTTCAGGAGTCATGTTAAAAATCTGCTCTAAGTCTTAACCATGCTTCTTTGCCTGATGTTGGCAGAACTGGGTCCTGCAGACAGCCTTTCTATTATCTGCTCCTTGCAATGCATTATATAAACTAGGATCTTCCAATAGAGGGCGCTGCAGGGGTATTTTAATGGTGGGAGAAATGGCATTCTTTTTCCATTACACTTTTAAGCAGTAGTAAGTCGATCAGCAAGTATTCCTGAAGTATTCACCACAGTGGCCAAATACTCTTGCTTCAGTGGCAAGCACCCCCCAGTCTACTAGGACAGGGGTTCAAACTAGCTATCTTCCAGCAGCAGCAGCAGCAGCAGCACGTTTCTGCAGCATATAAGTACTCAGAAGTTTCGATGCTTCCCTTGAAGGATCTCCTTCTGCTTTTCCCAATTGTCCTTATTCCCGTTTGTTCAGTTTCAGGGGTGGTAGCTGCTCCCTGAAGTGGCCACTTCTGTTTGGCCTTAACATTTTCTGGGGTTTTTTTTGTTTGTTTGTTTGTTTGTTTGTTTGTTTTTGGTTTTGGTTTTTTTTGTTTGTTTGTTTTGGTTTTTTTGGCGGGACTGGGGTTCAAATTCACGACTTTGCACTTGCTGGCAGGCACTTGTGCCACGGAGCTATCTCCCCAGCCCCTGGCCTTAGCATTTTCTTCTGACATTTCCCACCCCTGACCTACTTAGTGATTCCTTTTGTTCAGCTTTCCATGTTGGAATTGCTAATGTGGTTTCCACTAGTACAGGAGATTTGGAAGAAACCTCATCTATGTGCGCATTCTAATAATCCTGCAGCTGCTCCTAGTAACCCTTTCCTCATGAATGCAACATTAGATTTGTTACCACTTAGTGTGCATTTTGTCATGTGATACTGACCAACTAGAAGCCCATCACAGCCCAAATGCATGGGAATGGGTTGCTGGCAGTTAAGCCAAGAATAAAGTGATTTCTACCTTTTATCATGAAGCATTTCCAGCTATTTTCTTGGAGATCTAGCCATATGGGTTGTTTAACTCTTTAGTTATATAAACATGAAGTAAAAGACCCTCAAGAAATAAAGAACAGAAATTTTAAGGAGCTAAAATATTGTGTGATCATGTAAAAAGTTATTTGTATCTATTATAGGCAAGATTGGTTCTTTTGGACATTTTTTTTTGGCAGAAATGTTTGTTTAAGTGTGCATTTAAGCTGTGATGTGCACCTGGAGAGTCATTTACTCTTAAAGAAACAGCTTTTTATTTAAGCTGTTGTTGAGTGCAAAGAACTGAAACTAGACATAGGGCAATTACATTCCACTTCACAGTGTAAGTAAACAGGGACAGAAGTACAGTTTTAGGCAGTGGCTGGTCAACTTTAACCTGGACTGGATATTAGTCTTACACAGGGTGTTACTTAAGACTGAATTAGGACTTGAGGAATGAGACATGGTTAAGCGAACATTGTTCAACTCTGCTTCCCAAGATGGGACATTACTGATTAAGACCTCCCTTGAACTCAGTCATCCTGAAAAGAGGCAAATTCTGGGACAGACAAGGCCTGAGACTTGAAGCACATTTTCTGTATGCAGCCACACTGTCTCAGTATGACTTCAAATAGTGGCATGGACTATGACCAAGGGCAAAACTCAGAGGTGAAATTTTGAAAACGTTAGCATTTTTTCATGGGATACTAGAGATATAGCTAAAAAGGAAAGGCTATATTATTGAGGAAAATCTTCAGTCTGCAGATAGTACACAGCATACTATATTTGTGGCATTATAATTATACATAATACATTATAGGAACTATAGTGTATTGGGCACTGAAAAGACAATTACCATGACAACAAAATAAATTTCATTATTTGATATCTAGAATTTTGTATATATCTGATAAGCTATTTATGTAAATTAAAAGAATGAGTTGGTGTCCCTGTTTGAACTAGTGTGACAATGTAGAGGATGAAATTGTTTCTCTTATAGGGACAATCATCTATCATAAAAAAGCAATAGAAGCAACTGATTTCAAAATGACCACAAAACTTGTTAGTAGTCAATAGGAGAGTTCTGAACAAAGAAGAGACTCAAATTTGAAACCACAAAATCCAGAAGATAGTTGGATGGTATACATTGTATTTTGATGGCTCCAGATCATCTAAAAGAAAAAAGCCTCTTCTTTAATTTCTGAATAAAATACTAAAGAGAAAGGACTTTTAAAGGGGATAGTGGAGAGCTCTGGTTATCTGGAACATAGGGTCAGAGAAGGTCATGCTAGCAAGGTGAATTTTAGGAATTGTGGTGATTGATACATTGTGTAAATTTGAGAGGTGAGAAGCTTGGCTGGACCTGTTTGTTGATTCCAAACTCAGGGACATGGAAGACCCCACCCTAGGGTTGAGAGGACCCATCCCAGAGTGACTCTGCACAAAAAGGGTATATAAAGGAGTTGAGGAAGGCTTCTGTGATACACTTCCTGGGAGGAGTTCTGATCCCAACTGTGATACTTCAGAGGAGCTCCAATCTTCACGGTGATGTCTTTGCAGTCACCACAGAAGAGAGTCTTGATGGACACAGCTTTCTGCCTCCATTGCCTGCTGCTATTTGCCATAGAGTATGGATCGAAGCCTTCACTAACTGTGACATAAATAAACCTTTCCTTCCTTCATTTTGAGTGTAGGTATTTTGTCCCAGCAATGAGAGAAAAGTAACCAAGACAAAATTTCATACCAGAGGAATGGGGCCTTTGCTGTGACTATACCTGACAATGCACATTATAAGCTTTTGGGAATGGCCTCTGGGAAGAGATAAGAAAGGTTTGGAAAGGTCCCCTACTAGTGAGGAGCTAAAAATGCCTTCAGCTCTTTTGTATCAGAGATTCTGCTTAGAGTTCAGAAGACTGGAAGACTAATAGAAAGTCTGCCTATAAAGACCAGGCTGGGGAAGTTTTTGCTGGGAAGGACAACATTCATTGTTGGACTGTGGATGATTTATGTTATGGCTTGGCAGAAAGTTCATCTGCATTTTGCTCCCATCCAGAGACTTTGCCTAAGACTGAGATTAAGCTCAGTGGACTAGTTAATCTTATCAAGAAATCTTAAGGCAGTTGAATGTTGAGGCAGTAATATGGCTATTGCTATCAGATATATGCTGAGAGTCAAGAGCAAAGAGCCCAGCAGAATGATTTAAATGTTGTGAGTTTGGCCAGAAAGGGAGAGCAAGGATGGCTGTGAACTGCAGCTCAATCCCCAGTACCACATGCTGTTTGGGGGCTGGATGGAGTCTGGGTATGGTGGCGCACACCTGTAATCCCAGTGCTGAGGGAGGCTAAAAACAGAAGGATCACTCCAAATCCAATCTGCATAGTGAGACCCTGTATCAAATACATAATTTTTTAAAAAGAAAAATAAGTTTCCTTGCCTGCAATAGTTCAGGACACCACCATTTCACTGTACTCTGGCAAATAGTAAACATTTGTAAATCTTTATTAACTTGCCAAGTGAATGATGGCTCATCCTTGTTTTGTACTCTTTTGCTTAGTGAAGTCAATGTTTTAGTCATTTGTAGTGATTCTAAAGATCATTTACACCCTGAGAGAGCAATTTACTTTTGATTTTTTTTTTTACTGAGATTTACTTTTCATAAAAGTTATAAGAATGCCCACAGGAAGAAGCACTCTATCAAGTCTACAAGTCTATATGACATTTAAATTAAACTTTTTATCCAGTATCTTGAATACTGTACTACAACCCCTTCACTGACACTGATACAGCCAAGATACAGTCTTTCCACCACAAGGAACTCCCCCCCACCACTGCCCCAGCCTTTACAATTACTGTTGTTCTCCATTTCTATAACTGTCATTCCTAGACTGTTACGTAGACAGAATCATATAATATGTAAGCTTTGAGATGGGCTTTTTCATTTGCCATTACTTCTTTTGGATTTAAAGTGTGTTCCTCAAAGAGTATTCCTCATTAATGGGTAGCATTAAATAGGTAGCACTTTCCTTAAACATTTAAGGTTACAGGTTGCTCCATTAACACATTTACTTGATTTTAGAGACTGAGAGGGGGAAAGTAGTCATTATTTGGAAAATCACTCACTCACTGAGAGCGAACACTGTGCCAATATTATTCTATGTACTTTATTACAAAAATGACTTAGGCCCAAATGAGATTAGGTAAGTGAAAATGTTAATGCAAACGCACTGGTTGATCTAGATTTCAAGAACCAAGAAAAGGAGAACTTCGAGGGACATTTCACTGGTCACTACGGCACCTTCTCGCTGCACCAAGCATTTACGAAGCTATGCCATACACCCTCTCGTAAGGTCACTTGCCAAGAAGTCCGATTTTAAAGGGTCATTTGGGGCAAGGTGCCGCAAACCAGGACGCTTCCTTTCCCTTAACACTTGAATGACAAGCCTGGTTCCCGGAAAACTCCCAGCCTTCTCCTGGGTTTGTTTTGGAGGCTACCCGCCACCCCATAAAATTGTCTCAAGAATTAAACAAAACGTGGCTAGTACTGCACTGTTAAGTTTCGCTACTGCGTTGGCAATAGAGAGAATGAGACGCAAACGAAGAGATCGGGAGAAGGAAAACGCTCACGCGCTCCTACTAATGTCACCAATCCCCGACTCTTCCCCGCTCGTTGACGTTCACCTCCAGGCCTCAGGGGAAACGCCGTTCGTACACTTCTAGTCTGGGACCCAAGGTAACCCGCTCACAAGGTTTCGGTACAAAGCCCGAAGACTGAGCCTTAATCACACCACACCCGATAAGCTCGGAAACAAAAGGCCAGAAACTGCAAGAAAATAAAAACTCCCGATCCGACCAAAGTCCAGCCACAACACCAACGCTGACAAACAGCTGGTTGTGAGGCTGAAGTTCTTGAACCCAAAGCGGGCGGAAGCGATGTTGGGCTGTTCCCCGGAAGAGGCGGGCCTCGCAGGAAGCAGGACCAATCGGGGCCAGGGAGCGGTTCTTGCCTGCGCGCGTGGGAAGGCGGGGCTTGGACGTGGACTCGCGGGGCTGGGCCTTGCGAGGCGGCAGGAGGTGGTCGCTCGCGCTGGACCCGGGTTTGACGCGGGAGGGCTATGCGGACAGTGGCGGCGTCCCAGTTCCGCACCCCGGCGCCCCTTCCTCGCGTGGCTGCGGCCCGGAGGCCGCCGCAGTAGTGCCACCTTTGTTCGGGGTGCGCGTCCCCGGCGGTGCCAGCGCTCCAGCTGCGCTCGGCCGGCGCCCGCGGTCCATGCGGCTGCGGGGCCTGCGCGAGGGCTCCGAGCGGAGGCGGCGGCTGGGCGGCATGCGATGGGGAATTGCTGCTGGACTCAGTGCTGCGGGCTGCTCCGCAAGGAAGCGGGGCGGCTGCAGCGCGCAGGCGGCGGAGGGTAAGCCAGGCCGGGGCGCCGCCCGGGTTCCTCAGGTCCCGCGGCGCTGGGTGGGGAACCGAGAGCCTCGGCGGCCGTCAGGTGGAGGCCCTGCTCGGGCCGGTGGCAGGGCTTCTTCGGGAGCGAGCTAGAAGAGGACGCAGTGAGTCGTGCCTGCCCCCTGGGCGAAGGTCCCCGCGGGCACCTGTCTTGCGCTAAGGTGTGACAGAGGCGTCTTATCAGGAGGCTGGGACAGTTCTGTCACAAGCTGGATACACTCAGCCTTGAGCTTGGTTGTAAAGCCAAAGCTTGCAGTTATGCATTTTATCTTCTTGAATCCTTGACAGAGAAGGTAAGAATCTGGCCCCAAAGTTGATACCTCAGGCAAATTTTAAGCAGAAGTCGTCTGATTGCTGGAGTAAAATAAGGTTCCAGACACTTAACTCTGATGTGTTGTCAGATTAATGAATTTCCACTGGGCATTTGGAATTTTGGTTCAGATAATTATATTAGACTTTATGACGTTTTTCATATAATTTTATTATAACCAGAGAGGAATGTTTCATGCCATAATTGCTACTCCAGTTCCAAAACACTAGGTAAAGCAAAGTCTGTCTAAACCTCATTTCTCTTTAGTAAAATGGGTTTCCATCCACAGTATTAACAGAGTACTATAATTCTGTAGTTGTGTTTTTTTTATTTCGTAGACTTTTGAAAAACTAGAGCAGATCCCTTGGGAGTTGGCTTTGTTATTATCTCCCAGAAATTCAGACCTGGAATTAAAAATCTGACCCAAGCCACTTTCTGTAATGAATAAGATATGTTGCACTTTATGAAACACTGCTGAGTTTTCAGCACCTGTCCCACTTAAGCATATGCTAGCTGAAAGCAAATGATTTATAATTTCAGTCTTTTACTTATGTATCAGGCATTGTATCACCTCACTTATCATAGCTAGAATGGAATTGTAAGCATTTAGAGATTCTGTGCCTCCTTTAGTACTTGAGTTTTCCTGACATATGTACTATTACTAAAAGGGTATGGGAGCTGTTTCATTTTGTTATCATGTGATCTTCTGATTGGTCATGGTGTTTGGATGTGCAGTCTTCTAGTTATTTTGCCTAAGTAGGCTTTCCTAAGAGCTAAGGCAATACAGTGGTTGGCTTTATTATTCATCATTGCACTATAGGATATTTAAATTCTAGCTCCTATGAAAAACAAGTTCTAAATGAGTAAGCAAAAAGTGATGTTTGTTTTTTGCTAAATTACATGGTGCTGGGGGCGTTCACAGTGATTTTTACGGATGATTATGTTTTCTTTAGATGATAGCATTGAAATTGTCAAATCTGCATCCTGAGTTTGGCACCATAGGGAAGCCATGAGCCAAAAGGCCAGAAAGATAGGGAAATAGCACAAGGAAGTCAGCTGAACATTACAACTGTTGGATGTAGGTGTGTCATAAAAGCCTAACAGTACAGTGAATCTGCTGGTTTTTAGCAAAATGTGTGTGTGTGCGTGTGTCTGTATACAGGAAGGAGGGTGGCTACTGGGGCTTAAACCCAGAGCTATGTCTCCAAACTGTTTATTTTTTAATTATTACTATTTGTCAGTTTGAGGCAGCGTGACGCTAAGTCACTAAGTTGCCCAAGTTGAGCTTAAATTTACCATCCTTTTTCCTGTACCTACCAGAGTTCTTAGAATTACAGGCATGCACCACCACACCAGGTTTAGCAAAACTCCTTGAGCAAATCTTGTTGAGACAGGGACAGTCAGGGGGTTATGGCTGCAGCTGTCATATAAAACCATTTAATGGTGATACTGATCCTATTTCTTTTAATCCATAAGCAAGTTTTGACAGTTTCCTTACTTGAATCGTGTGATTACCTTACTGTTGAGTATTAAGCATGATATTTTTTTAATCAGACTTCTGCAAGTGTGTAGGGAGAAATGGCTATCATTGTTTATGCAATAATGTTATTAAACTTTGCCTCTCATCTTTGCTATTTTTTATGACCTGGCTTTTGCTTTCATAACTAATTCTTCTAAGAGTGAAAGGTTGGGGATTAGTCACAGAAGCTTGATTTGAGTTCACCATAGTGACCAGAGGTAGAAAAATAGGGCATCAGGGCTGTTGTGGGTGAACTTGAGCTGTACTTCACAGAGGTGCTTCATGACCCAAGGCCTGATTTTGTGCCTTTGAAGATTGCCCAGTAGTACCTAAAAAGCAAATCACTTGCTTTATACCATCCAGTTTCAAAACCAAAATTAGCAAAAAATACTAGAGAATTCTGATGGTTTATATTCTAAAGTATCTGTATAGAATAGTCAAAATATCAGTATCACTATTAAGGTATTTTGGAAGCCTTATTACTGATAAAGTTATTCATGATTAAACAGGGTTTTAAATATCTTTAAGAAGTAAGATTTAGATATCCTAATGAATTGTCCTCTACTCTAAGTTTAGTCTTACAACACTTTCTGGAATGCTCCATTTGCTGGCCAGTATAATTTCTCTGGGCAGTACTAGAAATCTTTTCTATAGACTTCTATCATGTCCTTCAGTTTTATTTTTCTCAGGCTGAAGACCCAGTTATATATTGTTCTGTTACATTTTGTTTCTCATCTTTGTATTGCTATGTAATCTTACACAGAGGTTCTACTTAAAGTTGTAATCGTGTCTTGTGTTTTTCTTGATATTTAACATTTTACCCTTTTGGTTCTACCAACACAATTTTGAGAATCATTCACAATGATTTACTTTTCCTTTCCTAGTACAAATAATTTTAAATAAATTTATCATTATTCTGTTACATCCCGTGTGTCAGCACTTTTGTAAATAATATCGTCGCATTAATTTCTCACCACACTTCTGTGAAGCAATAAGTACTTCTACAGATTCAGTCTCTTATCCAAAATGCTTGTAAGGAGATCTGCTTCACTGTTTTTTCGGGGTGGGTGTCAGATTTGTAGTATTTACATACCCATGGTGATATAATAGAGGTAGGGAACAAGTTAAAACACCAGAATTGGTTTCTGTGGCATCTGTACCTCATATATACACTTACTTTTTGCTTGCAACCTATTATGTGACATCAGCTGTGGAATTTCCTATGTATGGTGGCATGTTGGTGCCATAAAAGTGTCAGATTTGAAGCAGTTCAGATTTTGGGTTTCTTGAGTAGAAATGTTCAAATGGTATAGCTTAGAAACTGAAGATTAGAAATAATTTTCCCAAGGCTGGCAGTATAGCTCAGCGGATTTAGCGCTTGCTTAGAGGAACCGCAGGGGCCAGGGTTTCGGTTCCTGGCCCCTCGTGCCGCGCCGGCTCCGCTCTAGAGCACGCTGAGCTGGCGATGGAGACTGGGCACGGTGGCGCGCGTCTGTAATCCCAGGGCTTGGGAGGTACTAACAGGAGGATCACTATGACTCAGTAGTGAGACCCTAAAAAAAAAAAAAAAAAAAAAAAGACGGAAATGCAGACATAAAAAAAAAAAGAAAGAAAGAAAGAATTTGCCCAAGGTAGCAGAGCTGGGATTGCATCCCAGGTCCCCCTCAATCCAGGGTCCTTCTTGTTTGAAACTAATCATGCATAACTCCCTATTCTGTGGACAAACATTTGGTTTGTTTCTGTCATCGTTCACTTTGTCACTGTGAAATCTAAGGATATTTCTCAACTGCTTACTCTGAGAAGCTGTTGAAACTGTTCCCCTATTCCTCTCCTGGCTATTCTTACTCCTTCTGCCTGTTCAATGTGGAGTTTCACTCTGCCTTCTGTTGTTTCTCTTCACCATGTACACTACTACCTACCTCTGAAGAAATTACAGCCAGTCCTGTGATTTCAGCCATCGCCTCTGCTAAATTTCATTTTCTGTGCACAGTTGCCTACTAAGGAGATTCTCTTGCACGTGTCCCACTCAGTCTGTTTGCACACAACCTACTTTCTGTCTCTCTTACACATCACTTTTCCTGTCGGTCAGGCAGCAGTCTCCACAGACATCTCTGCACAGGATCCCTCTGCCCCTCTCAGGTCACTGGAGTTAGGCTTTCTAAAACTCATATTAGATCATTACATTGCCTTGTTTAATGACTTTCAGCTGCTTTCTGTTTCCTAGACTATATCTTTCTTTCCACTGGATAGCATAATAAATTCCATGACATTCAAGTGCACATGTGTCTGTTTAAATACTCAGGTTCTCTGCAGTTGTGCATTTGGATATCTGTAATTTCACTCTTTGCTCTCATTCAGTAAATAAATAAACTACCATTAAAAACAACAAGAAAGCTATTCTAATTTCAAAACATCTTAACTCATTTGTAAATCTCAGTATTTTACTTCTTTTGATAGGTTATTGTCCTTCAATTAACAGTATTGAGTTTAAACCTGTGGAGGTAACTGCTTTATTTTATCAGCCCTGTAACTATAAGAAAAGCTGTATTTGTTCCTCTTGTCCTCAAATAGTCTTCCTATCCTGTGCCTTTATGAGTCATTTCTTCTTCACTCATCACCTTCCTTATTAAATTTGCTCCCTTCTCCTAAGATAGTGCTCTTTCCCTTAGGAAGTAGTGTTTTCTACAGGTTATCTCTGCTCCGTATCAAAGATTGGCAAACGTTAGCATTGGCAGGCTGTGTGAGCCTTGTTGCTACTTTTCAACTTTGGACAACCATTCACAGTATGTCAGCAATGGATAGGGACCACAGGCTGGTAGATCTCCACTTACTAAATATATACTGGGCCAGATTTGGGCATGGATCGTGGTTTGTATACCACAGTAAGTGCTGAGAGCCTCTCAAGTGTTTTGTCTTTATGTCTGTCCATTCTTAGTATATCATGTTTGTTGAGTGAATAGCTTGAAGATACTATTTATAGACTTTTATAATCTGCAAAGCAGTATTTTCCTCCTGTCCTTGTTTTATGTCTTAATTCCCTAACTTTTTCAAACACACCATGTACTCATTTGTGTACTTCAGCATATGTTCTACTAATACTGTTATGTGGACTTATTCTCCCTTTTAAGAGACTATTTACAGTTCCAAAGAAAATATTTTAAATTGTTTCCCAGACTGTATGTTTCTAAAATACAGTAGCCAGTCATCTAATAAGAGATTGATTCGTGCCTTGCACATGTTTTTCATCTTTGAAAAATAAAATGTGTAAGACATTTCTCCTGACATTTCAGAGGTAGGTAGAGTTAAGTGCTATAAGCACTGTATGTTGTGCCATCCTGTTATGTCTTAAAACTGCCCTGGGGCTCTGCTCTGAACCTCAGTCTATTTTTCCTTCATGTAATTTTCTTCTTTGTGTACTTTTTACATAATGCACAGCTTGCCCGGCTGCCCGTCGCTGGTGAGCTCAGTCTTCTTGTACAGAGCTCTGAAATACATAATTGCCCACTCAGTATTTCTGGTTGGGTATCTGATTGACCTTAAGTCATTTTGTAAAGCTGTACGTATCCTTGTTTCCTTTGCATAGGCTCTTTCTCATCCCCCACTTTTTTTCCTTCTTACAGTTTCCAATCAGATTTTATTGGTACATTTTAGGTATATCGTCATAGAGAGTTTGTACCTGTACATGATATAACTTAGTTTTTCCAATCCCCTTACCCTCGCTTCGATCCCTCCCCTTCCTATTTACAAAAGCTTTGTTTCCATTTTTTTTCCTTTTCTCATAGTTTTTATCTTTCCCTTGTTTCCTTTTCCCTTGCCCCCCACTTTGTTTCCCTCCCCATTTGATAATTTTCTTTCTATTTCACAATACCTATTCTACAGTTTGGTATTATTTATACTTTGGTTTCTTACACCAGAGAAGCAGTATACTATTTATACATGTGTGTACAATTTATTTCACTCAACAGTATGATCTCAAAAGATAACCAAAAAAAAAAGAATAAGAAGCCAGGCGTGGTGGCGCAAGCCTGTAATCCCAGCACTCAGGAGGCTGAGACAGGAGGATCAGTGCAAGTTCGAGACCAGCCTGGACTACATAAGTGAGCTCAAGGCTAGCCTGAACTGCATAGCAAGACCGCATCTCAAAAAGACCCAAATAAATAAATAAATAAATAAAATTTTTTAAATATGTATATATATCCATTTACCTACAAATGTCTCAGCTTATCCTTCTTTATGGCAGAGTAATACTCCACTGTATATTTAAAAAAACATCTTCTTTATCCACGCACCAGTTGATGGGCATTTGGGCTTTTTCTAAGATTTGGCTATTATAAACTGCCTCTATAAATGTGGGTGTGTATATACCACTGTGGTATGACATTTAATTCTTTTGAGAGAATACTAAAAAGGAGAATAGCTGAGTTGAATGCAATCTGTAGTCCTTGCTTTTTGAGGATTCTGCACACTGATTTCCACAGTGATTGCAATGGTCTACATTTCCAGCAACAAGGGAGAAGAAGGGTTCCTTTTTCCACACATCCTTGCTAGCATTTGTTATTCATTGATTTCTTGATAATTGTCATTCCTTCTGAGATGAGATTGAATCTCAGCACTGTTTTAATTTGCATTTGCAAGGTTGGGGAGATGGCTCAATAGAATAAGCACTTGCCTGGCAAGCTCAGTGACCCGATTTCAATCCTCAATTCTGCCAAAAAAAAAAAAAAAAAAAAAAAAAGTCTCCAGTTTAATTTGCGTTTGCCAAATGACCAGCAACATTGAACAATTTTTTCATATATTTATTTGCCATTTATATTTTTTCGTCTGACCTAAAACCACTCAGATTATTTAATGAAATTGATACAGAAGCAATACTCCCAAATTCATTCATGGAAGCAATGCTCTGATATCAAAACCAGAAAAGGAACCAACCAAGAAATCACTAATCTTCCTGGCGGACATAGATGCAAAAAACCTCTCCTACAAAGATCTACCTTGGGGGATCTTGGGTTAGCTCAGTGACTTAAAGCCTTGCTGGAAATCCCAGTCAGGCACAGGGGATGGCAGTTCGATCCCCAAACCCACCCTTAAGTCTGCTTAAAAGAGTGGGGGGAAAAAATCTTTGGGGGCTTTCAGGTTAGATCAGTGGTTTAAGTGCCTGCATGGTAAGTCCCAGTCCAGCACAGGGGATGGAGGTTCATCCCCAGAGCTACCCCTAAGCCAAAAAAGAAAAAAAAAAAAAAATCCTCTATAAAGATCCACCCATTTTTTACTGCTTTATTTTCCTACCTCTGAGTGCTAGAAAAAAATAGTCACCTAAGTTGTGAGCCTGAGAGTCCTCTTTTTGACTCCTTTTCACTCCCCCTTCACCAGCCTAGTTAAGTTCTGTGGAGTGTGCTTCGTGAATGTTCCTTTGCCTTTCCAGCCTTTCGATCCTCCCTGCCTTAGCCCACATCCTCTGTCTTCTGCATGTGTAGTCCACCTTCCTGGTAGTACTATTATGTTATGTTTGTACCTCTAATCTGAGACTAAGAACCACACACCTTACTTAGACTCCCAGATCTCCCTCCAGCTTGTCTCCATGTGATGTCTCCATTTCCTTCCTTCTCAATTAGTCTTCCAGGTAAATTAAGATTCGTTATCCCTGGGTGGGTGAAATAGCTTAGCAGTCTAAAGCACCTGAGGCAAGCTTAGGCAACCACAGGGACCACATGCTGTGCCAGCCCCACCCCCAGGACAGGATGAGCTGGCAATAATAATAATAATAATAATAATAATAATAAAGATTCATTATCCCCAGTACCTTTCCCTCTGAACCTCTATTCCCTGCATGCATCCATTTTCTCCATAGTCATTATGTGTTGAGAGTACTCTGGTGCTTACAAACTCTACCTGTTGAGGAGCAGCCTGTGTGTGGATGCCGACATAAGAGCTGCCCTTGCATCCCATGTCCCGGCTTATGCTCAGGAATGGCTATCTCTGCCTCCTGGACAGCTTCTGCATCCCCCTACTTCTGCTGCTGCCACCTTCACCCAGCCATCATCAATTGTTAGCTAGATTTCCAGTGTCCTGTGTTGCTGCTATAGGACTCTTTCCCTTCCCCACGTCTGATTCCACTTTATTTTTCATCATCATATTGACCACTCCACACGACTATCTGCCTGGTGTCTGTTCCCCCTTTATACAGTTTAAATTTGGTGAGGTCAGAGACGTTTCCCCCTCTTTAGTACTTCAGCAGCACTTGCCACAAAAGAAGTGCTCAGAAGGAATTTGTTAATTAAGCAGACAGACTACCAAGCAGTAAGTGGATCTGTCTCCCATCTACTCCTGGCCTTGGCCAGTGTGTGTTGTATTTTGGAGTCCAGATGATTTTAAATGCAAATTCATATTATCTACATGCCATAAAATTCTTCATTTCAAAGGCTTACCTTGCTTTTTGGATGAAGAGTGAAAATCTTTAGACTCTTTAATATAGTTTTCAGAACCCTGCATTATCTATTACTTATCTTTTTTATCTCATCTGTGTCACTCTGCTTGAATCCACTCTTCCATTTGCACTTAGATGACGCCTACTCACTCATCTTTTAGATGCCAGTTGAAGAATTATTTCCCACAGAGTCTTCCTAAACCACCTTCCATGCTCTGGAGGATAAAAGCTCTTATCATGGAACAATCTTCTTTTCTTTTAGCACTATAGTTATATCTGGAGTGCTATGATGATTTGGCTAATGACAGTCTTCTCTCAGGGAAGGAGTCCATACTGGTTTTTGCTTATTGTTAAATACACAGTTCCTATTTAGAGTCCTAGGACATAGTAGGTATTTGGTAATCATTTGTTGACTGAGTTAGTGAAGATAGTTTTCTGAATATGTGATGTTCTTTGTGTTTACGTTCTTTACCTTTTTGACCTTTTCTGTTCTTTCCTTGGAGGCCTGAAAAATTCTTCTTTTTTAGGGTTATTTTTGTTGCCTTCCCCTAAACATATACTTCTCAAAGCATGGTTGTTAACTTACATGCATGTCTGCTGTGTGACTATGAGCCTCCTGAGTATATGGATCAACTTTTATTCACTTTTGTAGTTCAGATACATAGCATAGGGAGAAGAGAAAAATGGAAAATTCAGTGCCCCAATGTATCAATGATGATGGTTTCCTGAAGAGGAAGGTGGCCAGTGACTTTAGGTGCTCCACACAGATTACAAAAGCTGAGTAATAAGTAGGAGACCTAGTATTAGCTTTTCTCCAGATCAAGTTCTCCTTTTGAAAACATGTTGAGAGGATAGATATGTCTGTCTTCCAAGGCATAAAATTAACTTTCTACATACACATTTCTTTCTAAATTTGTGTTCATAAAGAAGGAACTTATTAAACAATAAATATTACTGTTTGGGGGGTTTATTTACTGGTATGAATCAGAGTCTCCAGAGAAATAGAACCAATAGGAGACAGCTGGACCTTACATAGAGTGAGATTTATGATAAAGATTGGTTCCTGCAGCTGATGCTTAGTCTCACTATTTGCTGTCTACAAGCTGGAGACAAAGCCAGTGGTCGTTAAGTCCCAGCCCCTGGGCAGGTGAAGACCAAGGTCTGAGCTCCAGCAGTCAGGCAGGGAGAATTCCCTCTTTACCTTTTTGTTCTGTTCAGGCCCTTGTTTGATCAGATGATGTCCATCCACCACAATCTCTTCCACTTCACCTGCCAATTCCAATGCCAGTCTGTTCCAGAAAACCCTGGCACATGAACCACCAAATAGTTTTTAACCAGATATATAAGTATCTGGTGGCCCAGTCAAGTTGACAACTGGAACAACTGGAATTAACCATGATAGCACCTGTGTAGACATGAACCCTGGAAGATCTATTTTTTTTTTTTTTTTTTCCCCCCCTCAGATCTGAATGGTTAAACTTCCATTCAGGTATTTGATATTACCTAAAAAGCAATGCATCCATCATCATCTTTGTAATAGCTCTTACCAGGAATCTTACTTATAACCTTTCTACTCTTTGTTCAGAAAAAAATGGGAGTCTTGGGAAGCTTTAATTTTTAATAGACTTTGAGATGATTTAACTTGGTTGTTCATCATTTATTCTTGGTGTCAACCTGAAGATAGAGGGAAAGACTTTCTTACTGTATTTTAACAAATATGGTGCAGAAGAAAAGAACAATACCAATGCAGAACTTCTGAGCAACTTCCTTAACAGAAGTGTTCATTGGCTATGCAAAATAACATAAGCATATAATCTATAGTTTCAGTCTACTCTCAACAAGACTGAATTTGTCCTTTGTAAAAGGTTATCTTAACACCTAACTTGATAACATTGGTCAATAAATAGTATGTGTGCAAGAATCTTCATTTCAGTGCCATAGTATTTCAGACTCCCAAATTCCACTATTTTGCAACATCAGTAAGAATGTTATGCTTCAGAATGTTATGCCTGTTTTCTGGCACTCTAAATATCCTTCGCACATGCAAGTTCACTTTGACATCTTCAGCTGTGGTGCAGTGGGCATGCAGACACTCACTTTACTCATTTAGAGGCACCTCTTAGTGCCATGAGGATTATGCATAAGTGAGGGTACGTGGATAACTTTGGAGAGGTCTAATCTGATCAAAAGGAGGAACATGCATTTTTTGTTCCTTTAAATCGTATTGGAGCCTCTTTGTTTCAGGGTGCTCGGCTTTCTCCCTAGTCAATAGCTGAATTATATGCATGCCCTTGAATAGAAGTCAGTTGCCACACTGCAGACCTTCTCGCCTTTCCCTCCAAAAGGCATGTGACTGAATGCATGGGATAAATGCATATAAGATGTGGCCGTTGCTGTTTTCTCCACAGATTACCTTTATGTGACACTGTACTTTATTTCTGGCTTCTCCTGACACTTTATATCTTGGTTTTCCTAGACTTTTTTATTGTGCAGCTCCACTCTTGACTGCTGCTTTTCTTTGGAATTCTGACATTCCTTCCCATCAACTCATTTTCCAGCCCGTCCCCCAAACCAGATAATCTATACCCTCTCCTCAGTGATGCCTTCCTGATCCAGCCAGGTGTTTCTTACCTAGCTCAGGTTTGCTTGCATACATCGTTCACGCATTCATTCCATGCATTTATAACCACTCACTCGCTGCTGTAGGATTCCTGTGGTTCTTAGTAGCTGAGGGTGCAGCACCTTCCACTGCTTTCCTCTTGAAGGAATGAATGGTATTCATAGTCCTCTATAATGACTTCAGTGCAGTGAACAGAGGCTGTATTCTGTAGGCTTATCCTGGGTCTAGGATAATGATTCTTGTTAATTGGAGTGATTATTCAATATTCTCATTTTCATAGAGGAAACTCCAGTTTGTTCACTCATTTTTATTCATATAGTTTCACTTTATGAATAGCCCTTAATGTATCCAGTTTGTCTGTTCTCCTGTTGATTGGCATGTCTGCTTTTTGATGTTATACTTTAGCTGATACTGTGAAGAATGCTTCTGTCTGCACATACCTTGGCTACACATACCTAGGGGTGGAATTGCAGGATTGTGACTTATACACATCTTCAGATGCACTAAATAATGTCAAATTTTTTCAAATTATACCAATTTGTACTTTCACTAACTGAATTTCTGGTGTTCCCATAGAAGGCAATCCTAATACTAAGTTACTTTTATGATAGCAATGAAAAATACAATAAGCTAGGAATAAGTCAATAATAGGTGTGTAAGACTGGAACAACTTAAACTCTACTAAATAAATGGAGAAACTCAGGATGTGTATGGTGTCCTATTGCTATTGACTAGAAATTCATTCAGCACAATTCCAATTAAAGTCCTAACTGGATTTTCCTGGAACTTAACACACAATGACACAAATTTGGAAGGTGTCTTAATCACTTTTCACGTTGGTGAGACAACACCTGATACCCAACTTAATGGAAGAAAAGTTTATTTCAGCTTACAGTTTGTGGAGATTTCAGTCCATAGGCTGGTTCCAAGGCAGGGTAGCATGGCAGAGGAGAAATAGTGCATAGCAGGGCAAACAGGAAGCACCAGTGAGCCTGCCTTTGTTCTGTCCCTTTATATTCCATTCAGACTTCAGGCTTGTTGGTTGGTGACTCCCACACCAAAGGTGAGGCTTCTTTTTTCATTAAATCTGTTCAGTCACACCCAGAACTGCTAAACCAACTAGCGAACTAATCCAGAACATATTACATACCCTTAATTTCCTTAATATTTACATACCCTACATGCAGCCACTTTTTTTTTTTTCTTCATTGTTTAGTACGTTGTCTACAGAATCTCACTAGGTATATCATACTCAGTGATTGATTCTCCTGTTCTCAGCCTCTCAAGTGCTAGGATTACAGGTGCATGCCACCATGAACTGTCTCAGTTGAGGTCTCACTGTGCCCCTAGGGCAGGGCCAGCATGGCATATCAGGGACCAGGGCTTGAACTCCAGCTGCCGCATGCTCTGCCTAAGCAGGCACTTTAGTCTGCTTAGCTATACGGCTGGCCTTGTAGCCACTGCTGAAAAGTTCTACCTATGAGTGCATGGGACAGCTAAATACAAGGTCTAATAGAAGGTAATTTGTTCTGTTAGATAAGTCTCTAGTAATTAGAGTCCTGTCATATTGGCACAAAGATAGACATGGGTAAGCAGAGTGGAATATGGCAGGCAGTCTGGGAGGAAAGCTCAGCCATCATTTATCAAAAGTGACCATTTCATGTCAAAGTAGGAAAGTCATTGCTTTACTGAAACAAGATGTCAGAGCAAAGAGCCTGTTGGGGGAGGTGGTTTTATGCATTGTTTTTGTTTCAAGGACTCATTTCTGTGACTATCCTCCCTACTTCTAATCCCAATGGTATACTGCAGTCTCCTGCAAGTGGTATGTTGCTGTTATATTGAGTTTTTGGTCAACTGGGGGATGTAAAAAAATTTGCATAATGGAAGAATGTTAAGTTCCATGTTTATTTACTTTATAGTGGCTTTTTTTTTTTTTTTTCAAATTTAGGGAAGTTTATTGTACAGTTTAACCCATTTACCTGTATGCTAATAAGAATTTTTTAAAAGTAGGATAGCTAATCTTTCTTTTTAGATTCTTAAGCAGTTACAAGTATGATTGAAAGTAGTAAACTAGATTTTCTTTTAATGTCAGCAGTTAGTTACTCCAGCTATTTTGTAAAAATCTATGAATAACAGTTATATATGAATAATAAAAAGTAGTAAATATTTCTTGGATAACATAAACTGACTTTTTCTTTTAAGAGTGTACTAAAAGCACATATTCCAAGCAGTGTTATATGTGAGCTTCATGCAGTTGTAGACTCAGGATGTACACTTTATATTGGACAGCAAAACTTTTCAGCTATTGAGCTATGATCAGTTAGGACAAACTGAGGAAAAGCAAATCTTTATTTATCTATGTTTGACCATGGACAGATGTTGAAAAGACTTTAGTTATTGAGTTGGATATTTTACATCTTTTGGCACTAAATCTTTAAAATCTAATGTGTAGGGCTCAGGAGATAGCTCAGCAGTCTAAGCACCTGCCTGACAAGTACAAGAACCTGGGTTTCATCACCAATATCACATACTGTGCTAGCCCTGGAACCCTGGGTGTACCGTGCCAGCCATTGAAACCAGGTGTGAGGATTACAGGTGGATTACACCTGTAATCCCAGCACTGGGGAGGCAGAAGCAGGAGGATCACTACAAGTCCAAGCTGCATAGTAAAACCCTGTACCAAATACAGACAGACAGACAGACAGACAGACAATTTTTTTTTAATTTAGTGTGTATCTGACACACTGGATACACATGTCATAGCCTTCAAAATTCTAGCTGACCACATTTCAGGTGCTTGGTAAGTGTACATGGCTGGTAACAAGCATATAATACAGTGCAAACCTGTCTTAACGAGTATCCAAGAATTATGAAAAGGAGATTTACATAAAATATATCTAAAGCTACAGCTCAGTTCCTGGCCCTTTGTGGCTACTGAGCAAATATAAGTCTGTCATTGCTCTCCATTATGTTGATAGCGTGTTATCCTTTGGATTTTATAGTGTTATATGTAACTGGAATTTTCAGTTCAATAAAATATTAACTTTTCTTGAAATTGCAGAAAGCAAAATGTTATTTTTCTAAGGTAACACTAATCAAGATTTTCATTGAAAGTGGTTGAAAATGTACTTTAATTATTTGGTGCTAAATTTCTGTTTCTGGAGGATAGTCAACCTTTTTTATCTTTTGTTTAAAAAAAAAAAAAATGCAGAGCCCAGCAGGATGGCTCAGTGGTCTAAAGCGCCTGCTTAGGAAAGCTTGGGTGGCTGCAGGGACCGAGGTTCAATCCCCAGCACCACATGCTGCGCCAGCCCTGCCCTCAGGGCAGGCTGAGCTGGCCATAAAAATAAATAAAGTTCTGAAACAAGAAAAAAAAAAATGAAATTAGCAATGTTATACTGTACTCACCATTGAAGTGGCCATCTTTGGCTTGTAGGAAGGAAGGATGAAATGGAGGGTGGTTATTGTATGGAAGGAAAATCCCTTTCCATAACAACATCAGGAATCTTAAAATTACAGAGACTTCAAAGGCTGTGTAGAGGGGCTGGGGAGGTAGCTCCGTGGCACAAGTGCCTGCCTGGCAAGTACAAGGTCGTGAGTTCAAACCCCGCTCCTGCAAAAAAAAAAAAAAGAAAGAAAAGAAAAACAAACGTTGTGTAGAGGCACCTGAGCCGTCAATTGACCATGTGGCTAATGACACTGTTACTATAGCAGAGTCTATAGATTCAACAGGGTTGGATCTATATCTAAGGTGATGTGGAAATATTTCAGAAACAATTCCTTGTTGTATAGCTTTTTTGTTGTTGTTGTTGTTGTTGTTGTTGTTGTTGTTGTTACCAGGGATTGAATTTAGGACCTTGCAAGGTAGGCAGGCAGGCACTTATGCAGCTGAACTATATCCCTGCCCATGTGTATAGCTTCTTAAAGTTAGCTATAACCCCCTGGCCCTAGGCTACAGTAGAAAAGTTGTATAAGGTGGAAGGAACTTGACTGAGACCCATGGGAATTCTCCAGCCAATTCTTCCAAATCTCTGGGATGAGGAAGAAGACTGTCCATAATGAACAGAGCCTTGGGTGGTTGTTATGGTTTATGTCTAGTTGTCCCCCAAAAGCCTCATGGAGTCATTGGGCGGGGACTTCTAGAGTTTGAGACTTGATCCATGATCCCTGGGATTATGGGTTTTAGTACTGATGGGATTATGGGTGGAAGTACTTCTGGGATTATGGGTGTAGCCTAGGGCAGGAGCTAAGGCAGAGAGCCTGAATGTAATATAAAGAGAGACAGAGAGACAGACAGACTAGAGCTCTAGGTGTTGCTGCTGCTCTGCTGCCCTTATTGACTGGCTGCCTCTGCTGCCATTTTGCTGCTGTTCTGCCTCCATGAACTGGATGCTCTCCACCCTGCTCCACTCAGCCTTGGGCTAGCCAAATATGGACTGAAACCTCTATGAACTGTGAGCTAAATAAACCTTTTCTTCCTTCATTTTGAGTGTCGGGTATTTGTCCCAGCAACGAGCAAAAAGTAACTAAGACAGTGGTAAACCTTTGTGCTCTAAATATTTCTTAGCAGTAGAACAGAAAGCCTCCCCGATACACTTAAGAAAAAAGTAAGATACCCATTACCCAGGTTTTTGTGTTAGATATTACATAATCCCTTGGCTATTCTACAGTGACTTGACTTTTCTGAATACTGTAGGATTCTCAAAGTGATAAGCAGGAAGTTTTATCTTGAGGTCATCACTCACATTGGCAAATAGCAGCAGGGTTAGCCTATAAGCTTGTGACCTGGCATTTTCTTTTTTTTTTTTTTTTTCCTGAGTAATATTCTCTTCGGCATTTTCTTCCAGAAAAGGCCAGTTTCATCACAGTTGAAAATTTCATCAGAGCAAAAGCCATATTTCTGTGCCATAGTTTCAGAATAGTGCATATAATTTTCAACAACCCTTTTGTCAGCACTGGCTGCATTACCATGCCTAATTACACTATCAACCCTAGTTCTCACTTTAAAATTGTGAAACCTCCTCTTTCTGGCATGAAATGTTTTAGCGTTATTACACATTGATCAGTTGTCCTTTATAAGGTCTATATTAATAGCTCTAGCTTTTTCACAAATTAGAGACTCAGATGCTATAACCTGATATCTGCCTTTCTACATTGTCTGTGTGACTTACTGATGTGAGCAACTCCTTTAGCAACCCTGGCTTCCTAATAAGGATTTTCTCCCCATATGATTGTTGAAATGATGAATTTTGACATACTGTATATATTAGTGAGATTGATCACATGAACATCACTGCCATTTCTTCACAATTCCCCTTATCGTGATTGTTCTCTGTACCTTCTCTTTCTTCCTTAGCTTCTGTTCTAGTCAGGGTTTTACTAGAGGAACAGATATAACACAAAATGCGCCAGTCTGAGTCAGATGGGGAAGTGTGATGAGAGCATCTGCACACTGCCAAGTAAAGGATTCAGTTTCAAGGCTTTTATACTCACTGCAGTGTTCCATCCCTACCAGTCTCTACTGGTCTTAACTGGTTTATACCAGTTCCTAATAGTCTCTAACAGTCAGCCCTTGTGCTTAAAAAGGAAGGAAGGAGAATCTGCTATGGAAAGTTGAAGTGTCCAAACTAGAGGCTGATGAGTCTGTGTCTGAAAAGGATAGCAGAAGAATCTGCTACAGAAAGCTGAAGGGTCCAAACTAGAGGCTGACCAGTCTGTGCAGGAAGCCAGGAGATAAAGTCCAAACTGAGTTATTCTGGGGAAGGGCCCTCATGGCTCACAGCCAGGCAATGCAACTAAACTGATAAAATGTATTGACCACCAGGCATCCAATCAAGTTGACACAATGTATCAACCACTACAATCCCCCCACTTGTCAACTTGGCAACTAGACCTATTTCCTTAAATCAGTCTCCAGATACAGAGATATGCATATAATTGAACCAGACATTGTTATAACTATATTATCCTACATATAAACAGAAATGCACTCATATCTTCAACATTGATATAGTTTAATCCTTAAGAACTGGTACTAAATCTATCCATACTATATTATAATACAACTATATACAGAGGTGAAATAGTACAATTATAATCCCCTTTTCTGTAGCTGATCACGGTGTAGTAGCTGATATCCGGAACTACCTTCTACTACCCATTCTGTATTCCCTTGACCCTCAGCAAGTACTTAAGCAGGTCTTAGTTCTTTCTCTGGTGGAGTAACCCATACCTTCATTCCTGAAGGCTCTAGATTATTCATCATTGTGCCTGTATTAGGTTGTTGTAGCTTCCCATTACCTTAATAACAGGGCATAGCAATACTAAGAGGTGCCCCAAGGAATCTCCTGCACTCCATGTATATTCTTCCTTTCCCCTTGTTTCCTCCAAGGCAGGAGGAGTCCAAAGTGACCAGGGGGAAATCTTAGCTTCCAGTTTAATGGTATCATTGCTATGCTTCCTGGTACAAGCCTTCCCCCCTCTGGACCTAGGACTTTTAGTCCAGCAGAGCATAACATTGTAGGGACAAGAAGCAAAAATTTTGCTAGTGGATCTCTACGGGTAATGGTGAGTGGTACCATTCCTACTCCCACTCCTTGATTCCTAGACCCATGAATCTTGGCTATGGGAGGCACAGTACCATACAGAGGGCGCTGATTCAAAGCATATACAGCTTGTTGAAGTACCTTACCCCAGCCCTGCAAACTATGGCCACCTAGCTGGTATTGTAACTGCATCTTCAAAAGACCATTCCATCTTTCTATCAATCCAGCTGCTTCTGGATGAGAGGTACATGGTAAGACCAGTGAATTCCATGAGCATGAACCCACTGCTGTACCTCTTTGGCTGTAAAATGTGTTCCTTGGTCAGAAGCAATACTGTATGGAATACCATGGTGGTGGATAAAGCATTCTCTAAGTTCACAGATGGTAGTTTTGGCAGAAGCATTATGTGCAGCAATGGCAAAACCATATCCAGAATATGTGTCTATGCCAGTGAGGACAAAGCACAGTCCCTTCCATGATGGAAGTGGTCTGATATAATCTACCTGCCACCAGGTTGCTAGCTGATCACCCCAGGGAATTGTACCATATTGGAGACTCAGTGTTGGCCTCTGTAGCTGGCATAATGAGCATTCAGCAGCAGCTATAGCCAGATCTGCCTTGGTGAATGGAAGTCCATGTTACTGAGCCCATGAATACCCCCCATCCCTGCCACCATGGCCACTCTGTTCATGGGCCCACTGGGCAATAACGGGTGGCCAAGGAAGGAGGCTCACCACTATGCACAGAACGGGTCATCTTATCCACTTGATTAAATCATTTTCTGCTGATGTTACCTTTTGGTGAGCATTGACATGGGAAACAAATATATTTACATCTTTTGCATCATATGGAAAGGTCTTTATCTATCCACATACCTCTTCCCCAAATATCCTTGTCACCAATTTTCTAATCATGCTCTTTCCAAATTCCTGACCATCCAGCCAGACCATTGGCTATGGCTCATGAGTCAGTATATAGTTGCACATCTGGTCATTTCTTTCTCCAAGCAGAATGTACTGCCAGGTGCACTGCCCGAAGCTCTGCCCACTGTGATGATTTCCCTTCACCACTGTCCTTTAGTGATGTCCCAGAAAAAGGCTGCAATGCTACAGCTGTCCACTTGTGGGTGGTGCCTGCATAGCATGCAGAGCCATCTATAATCCAGGCTCTAGTCTTCTCTTCCTCTGACAGCTGACTATATGATACACCCCACAATGCTATGGGTGCATGCTGGGAGACAGGACAACACAGGTGTAGGAGCCATAGGTATCTGGGCAACTTCCTTGTGTAATTTCCTTGTGCCGCCTGGACCTGCCCAGGCTCTGTCACAAATGTAGCACTTCCATTTAATGATGGACTATTGCTGAGCATATCCAACCTTATGACTTGATGGATCAGATAATATCCAAGCCATGATAGGCAACTCAGGTCTCATGGTGACCTTGTATCCCATAGTTAAGCATTCAGTTTCCACTAATGCCCAGTAGCAGGCCAAGAGCTGTTTTTCAAAGAGAGAGTAGTTGTCTGCAGAAGATGGCATAGCCTTGCTCCAAAATCCTAAAGGCCTCTGCTGCATTTCACCTATGGGGGCCTGCCAGAGACTCCAGACAGCATCCTTATCTACTACTGATACTTCGAGTACATTGGATCTGCTGGATCATATGGTCCCAGAAGCAGAGCAGCCTGGACCTGTTGCAGGGCATTTTCCTGTTCTAGGCCTCCCTCAAGATTAGCAGCTTTACGAGTCACTTGGTAAATGGGCCGTGGTAGGATACCTAAGTGAGGAATATGTTGTCTCCAAAATCCATATAAGTCCACTGGGCGCTGTGTCTCCTTTTTGGTCATGGGGGAAGTCAGATGCAGTAGCTTCTCTTTTACCTTAGAAGGAATATCTCTACACCACTGGACTCCTAGAAACTTCACTGAGGTAGATGGACCTTGAATTTTTGTGGGGTGTATTTCCCATCCTCTGGCTAACAAATCTAAGGTGGTTGCCACTTCCTGCTCACTAGAGCCAATCAATGTAATGTACCAGTGTAATAACCTTGAGGAAGAGAAAAGCAATCAAGGTCCCTATGAACTACGTTGTGACACAGGGCCGCGGACTTAATATACCCTTGTGGTAAGACAGTGAAGGTATATTGCTGGCCTTGCCAAGTGAAAGCAGATTGCTTCTGATGGTCCTTATGGATAGGTATGGAGAAGAAGGCATTTGCCAAATCAACAGCTGTAGACCTACTACCAGGACATATGTTAATCAGCTCAAGCAAGGAAACCACATCTGGTACTGCAGCTGCAATTGGAATCACCACCTTGTTCAGTTTACGGTAATCTACCGTCATTCTCCAAGACCCATCTGTCTTCTGCACAGGCCAAACAGAATTAAATGGAGATTTGATGGGGACTACCACTCCTGCATCCTTCAAGTCCTTGATGGTGGCACTAATCTCTGCAATCCCGCCAGGAGTGTGATACTGCTTTTGGTTTACTATTTTACCAGGCAAGGGCAACTCCAGTGGCTTCCATTTAGCCTTTCCAACCATAATAGCCCTAACATGACAGGTCAGGGCACCAGTGTGAGGATTCTGCCAAGTACTGAGTATGTCTATTTTAATTATACATTCTACAACAGGAGAAATGACTATAGGGTGGATTCGAGGACCTATTGAACCCACTGTGAGTCGAACCTTTGCTAAAACTCCATTGATCACCTGCCCTCCATAGGCTCCTACTCTCACTGGAGGGCCACTGTGGTGTTTTGGATCCCCTGGAATCAGTGTTAGTTCAAAACCAGTGTCCAATAATTACCAAAATGTCTGATCATTCCCCTTTCCCCAATGTACAGTCACTCGTGCAAAAGGCCTTAGGTCCCTCTGGGGAAGGACAGGAGAAAGATTGACTGTGTAAATTCTGGGGACATTAGGATCCTTCCCCAAAGAGATCTGGCCTCCCCATTACTCAAGGGGTTCTGGGTCTGTAAACTGGCTCAAGTCTGGGAACTGGTTGAGGTGCCAGGATTGCTTATTACCATGGTTTGAAGTAGGTCTCAGTTCTTTTACCCCTAAATTCTTTCGTTTATATAAATCTAGCAAAAATTTTGTAGGTTTCTCATCTACTTCACTTTTGGGAACAAGCCAATGCCATAGGTCTATATGTGTCAGATTATTCTAGTTATTGTTCCGCTTCTGCTGTCCACGGCAATTAAGTACTGCCACTTGACCTCTGCCACTTCGGGATCCAGTCAAACTCATGGCCCTTAAATTTCCTGATTGAGTAACTGCTGTCCTTACCATGAGGTCTGGCAAACAGAGAAGTGCAATGATAGGGCTCTTCAAGCATGCTGGTGCTCCTGTTAGAAATCTGTTTCTCAAGGTGTTAGTGAAGGACATGTTTTCAGGATCTTCCAAATGTGGAGGATTAGGTTTAATAGGACAAATCCACTCTAGCATTCCCATTTCCCAAAGTCTCTGGATCCCTTCATCTACAGTAAACCATGTAATATCAGGCATCTCTAACTCATACACTGTGGGCCATCTTTTGAGCCACACTTCTGTCAGCCAACCAAATAGACTATTAATACCTTTCTTTACTCCATGAGCCACAACATTAAATTCAGAGTTCCTACTTAGTGGGCCCATATCAACAAACTCAGACTGATCCAGGTGTATTTTTTTCCACCATGATCCCACACTTGTAAAATCCATTCCCATGCTTGCTCATTAGGCCTCTGCTTATACAAGTTAGAAAACTCAAGAAGGTCTTTGGGAGAATAACGGATCTCTTCATGAATCACCTTAGGTACTTCACCTTTAGGTGACTTCTGTGATTGAAGCCAGGTTATAGGCGTAGAGGCAAAAATGGGTGGTGAGGGTGGGTCCAAAGGAGTCCCACCAGTCTTCTCTTCATTCTGTGCAGGACTGGTTTCTCCAGATATATTAGGAGACACATGCCAGAGGGTAGAGGCAGTGATCCTTCTACCACAGTGGGTGGCGAAATCTCTTCCCCAGGCAAAATAATCTCATTGGCATCTAAAAACTCAACATCCTCAGCCTCCTCAGGGTCCTCCCACACATCTCCATTACAGTTCATGGGATCCCATTCTTTTCCAATCAGTGCCCTCACTTTTGCTTCAGATACCCTTCAAGGCTGAGCATTTAATTTACTTTGCAGTTCAGCCAATCTAATTATGAGGGACTATATTTGGGTCTCTGCAACCTCAGCCTTGTGGCTAAAGGAGAGGAGATTATCTATCAGGACACACTTAGAAACTTTTAAATTTTTTATCTGAGTCTGGAGGCAGGAAATGATGTCTTCAGGCTCCTTATTTTCATTCAAAAGTTTGTCCAGTGAGGCTAAGACAAACCAGCCACTATCACTATATTCCTTACTTTGCCAAAGAGATTCAAAGTTTTTCTGCATGGAATTTCTAAGTTCCAGAGCTCTCACAAGTGGTGAATTAGGGTAATCAAATGAATCTATATGGCATGTTAGGTTAAAAACCTCATGCCAAGGAGTATCAGTATGCTCCTTAATATCAGAAGAGACCATGGTGTCTTTAGGTCTCATCAAATCTCAAAGCCAAGTCCAAGAACACTTAAGGCCATTGAATGTGCTATCACTATATTCTGTTTCTCTAACCCCAATTCTGGTACCATATTCCATTATTCTGTTTTAGTTACTGTTCTGTTGTTGCTGGGACAAATACCCAGCACACAAGCTTAGGAGAGGAAAGGTTTATTTAGCTCACAGTTCCTGGAGGTTTCAAGATTCTGCGCCGTGCCCCCCCCCCCCTTTATAGGGACTGGAGGAGGGGCTGGAGTGCTGCTGTGTTCAGGATGATCCATGCCTCCATGCGAAACCGCCACCTGGTGGCCCTCTGACGGTGCGTGCTGTCAGTTTAATAGTGCCGCTCTCGGCCCGTGCTCCCTCAAGCCCCGCCCCTCCAACCACGTGCTTGACAGCCCCATGATTTACGTGAAGCTTTGAGGGGACAACTAGTTACAAATCACAACAGCTTTTCTAGCTTTTCAGGGGGCCATTTTGGTAACATTGATTGTAGTGATTTTTATAAAGCACGGACTGAAATCACATCCACAAGCATGAGCATCTGGCTGAGACTGATGCTTACATACGCTTTTCTGGCATCAAGAGTCTTTGTTTATACCTAGACAAGCAGCCAGCATTCAGGTCATACATAACTCAAGACTTTGGTCTTCAGCTAAGCCTAAACTCTCAGTCATAACCCAAGTTACTAATATGTTAGACCAGTCATAATTCAAGGGTCCACTGTAGTTTTAAATTTTTTTCCTTTCATTTGCTACTTAAAGGTAACTCTTAGCCTTCCTCTGTACTGCAAAAGTAGACTTGTTCCATTCTTTCATAGTGAGTAGAAGAAAACTCTTATAAAATAACCAGTATCTGTCTATATTAATTACATTTGCATATGTATGAGGGAAATTGCTAATGTTGTGGACTTTGTCTCTAACCAGCACGTCTTTGGACAGAAAGAAAAAGTCAAAGGAATTTCCCAGGTTTAAAGTGAAGAAGAAAAGTGCTTTTCCTGATCCAAGACTGAGAAGCAGCCTTGGGGCTAATTATAGGAAACACTCTTCAGGAATTTTTGAGCTGATGTTTCTGAAAATGTAATTTGGAATTTGAATCAAGGACTCTCACCCAGATGCTTAGCTTTGCATAAATCCCAAGCTGTAGTCATCTAAAAATATAAACCTCTCGCCTTTCTCCTTTTCAGAAATGACAACTCCATTCTTCTATAACTGTGCAGGCTGAAAACTTAGATGACACCCTTGACACAAACTGCTACTAATACACTGGCAAATCCTGTCTGCCTCATATTTGTGACTTTTCATTACTGTCCTTACTGTTACACAACCCAAGCCAGTAGCGTTTCTCTGTCATTCTGTTGCAATAACTTTCTTTTTTTTTTTTTTAATTTTATTTATTTTTTTCTTGTTTCACAACCTTTGTTTGTTTATTCACTCATTTTTATGGCCGACACAGCCCACCCCGAGGGCAAGGCTGGCGCAGCATGTGGTGCCGGGGATCGAACCGCGGTCCCTGAAGCCGCCGCCCAAGCTTTCTCAAGCAGGCACTTTAGACCACTGAGCCATCCCGCCGGGCCCTGTAATAGCTTTCTTGTTGATCCCTTAAAACAGACTCACTCATGAGTTCAAGATCCTCCTGTGACATTCTTAGTATTGTTAATCTTTTTTTTTTTTTTTTTTTTTTTTTTTTTTTTTTTTTTTTTTGTGGTACTTGGGATTGAACTCAGGACCCTGCTTACCAGGCAAGCACTTATTCTCCTGAGCTATCTCCATTCTTAAGGAATAGTCAAAATGAAAAAACATGGTTTGTTTACCCAGGAAGGGAGCAGCAAATGAGCCTGTCATTGGCTGTCCCAACTGCTAGGTACAAGGTTGAGTAAAACTTCCTGAAGGTTGGATCCACTAACAATACCTGCACCTCCATATGCATAATGTAAGGGGAGGCTCCTCCTGGTTGGATTCAATAGAAGACTATGTGAAGGACTTCTGCCTTCAAAAAGTTACTTCATTTTAACCAAGGTTTTAAAGCAGATAGATTCCAAGTTTACATGCAGCATTGGGGATAGAGGAAGAAGTTACAACACCAAAAGGAAAAATAATAGCCAAACCAAGAAAATTCTTCAGGATAAACAGCAATTTCGGTGGCATAGAAACAGGCAGTGGTGCAGGGGGACCATGTGATTGACACAGGGGTCTGAAAGGTCAGGCAAACAGAGCACCAGCCCTCATTAGCTCCAGGAAGTCATGCCTACCTTGTACAGAACGGTAATTGGGGAAACTGCAGTATAAATGGGACTACACATTGGCTGGTTTTTAAGATATTATTTTAAATTTTGCTAGGTGTTTTAACACTGTAAATTCTTGAGGTTCTTAGTAATTAGAGATGCAAATTGAGATAAGGATAAGAGAATATGCCTGCCCACATATCCCTCCCAGGAGATCTGCCAAAATAGAGTGGTCTAAATGAAACAGGGAAAGTGGTAACTTTTTAAGTTGATGATGTCTGTGATATTCTTCCCTTCACCTTTGTGCATATTTGAACACTTCACAATATATATTTTTTGAAGTTAATGTCCAAAACCCAGACTTTTCTGAATCCTTCTGACAGTACAGTGTGATTCACTGTGTGGTCACAAGGTCTGGCCTGACGGTGCTTCTCCGCATTTGCCTCCTTTCAGTCCCAGCCATCCTGGCACCTTTGCCTCCTTACCATGGAGCCAAGCACCATTCTGCTGCAGAACCTCTGCATTTGCTTTTCTCTTTTGTGGAGTTCTTTTCCTCCAAGTATCAGTCTGTCAGGCAGACTTCCTTAGGGCCTTAATTCCCATTATATTTGTTTATAAAACAGGGTCTCATTGTGTGGCCCATGCTGACTTGGAACTCACAATCCTGTCTCAGCCTTCGAACACTGGGTTTACAGGTGTGCTCCACCATACCCAGCTCCAGTTGTCATGATCAGAAAGTCTGCCAAGAGCGGCCTGAATAACCAGCCTCCCTTCCCATGCCCTCACCCTGCTGACTTGGGGTTTTTATGCCATGCCAGTTCCTACCACCCAACACCTCCTTTGTGTTTGCTGTCCACAGTCCTCAGCTCAGAGCCAAGGCCCATTTGCTGCAGTCTGTTGCCACTGAATTATAAAAGTATAAACCTGAAGCTGCATTTAGTGCTCAATCCATTCCACTCTCAACTGCCCTCCGCATCTCTTCCCTTCTGCTCCCCTCCCTTAAGCAGTGTGGCCTGGCTTCTTGCTCTGGAGTAGTCTAGAGAAGCCAGCACTGAACACTCTGGGTAGGCTTTAAACAGCTGGTGATGTAAATGATTCACATCATTGTTTCTTCATTTACCAGAAATAGAGAGCTCTCTGAAATCTGAAATGATCCTTTCAAACAGTGGCTTTCTAATCACTTATATGTAGCATATAGAAGGTATAGAAAAAAAAGTGAAAGCTATGGTTTTTATATGACTGAAAGTTGGCCAAGTATCCATGACCAAATTTAATTCTTAGCATACCTGGCTGGGGGATTCTATTCAGGCGCCAGCAGTATTTGCCTGAGTAGAAATAAACATCTATAATTCATATATATATATATATATATATATATATATCACATTATTTCTCCACTAACTTTCAGGTGAATCCAGATTAAAGCTTTTCTGCTAAAATATTGTCCCTGAGTTTGCCAAACTGAATATTTCAGTTCTCAATATAATCCTAACATTTCTGGTAGTAGCAGTCAGTATAGGCCCTTTGTGAATAAGATCTTCATCAAATGTATTTTAAAGGGAAAGTTTGATTGCTTTCCGAACTTACCCTGTGTTTCTTCGATTTTAATCATTTGTTGCTATTATTTACTTGCCATTATAGCCCTTAGACTCATGCTTGTTTATTAGTCAGAACCTGTGGGAGGGACAGAAGCCCACCCAGATCACGCTGCTTTAAGCGAAGGCTGGACTCTGTTGTGTGGGTCCTCGGTTTCTCCACAGTCACAGCAGGGCAGGACCACAGCTGGTCCTTAGAAGACATTGGTACTGTCTACCTTTTCAGCTTTTCTTCTTGCTCTGGTGTGGATTGTAAGGAAGTAGTCAGGAACATGGTGGATATGGAGAGAAGGGACCAGTGGGGCAACTTTCACAGCACAACACCTCTCTGGCTTCCACTGCAATTAACACATACATCTCTACATTAAATTTCAACAGAACCCAGTGTTCTGCCATCTCATATACACAGAGTACTGTAGGTATTTCCCCATTAGTAGTGTTGTACTCAGCATTAGGCCTTGTTTTTACTGATGGTCTATATTTGGCTACTCAGTGGTGTTGGAGTTGATCTCGTTATCCGCTCATACCTGTCAGTGAGACTGGAAGAGATTCTAGTTTCTTCAGAGACAGCTTTTTCATTCAGGAAAGAGTGATGAGTGCAAGAAAAGCACATAGTGGCAGAATCAGGGGTGCTAGTATCAATCCCCTCCCCTAAATAAGAGGAGTCGAGGTACCATGTGGGGCAAAGCAAGGGCCCACTTGAGCCATGGCTACAGAGCGCAGGTGCTGCCTTTAACTTGCCTGGCAGCACTGAGTGAAGAATCATCTTGGGTTTATGCAAAATGTATGAGAGTAGTCAAATTGCCATGTTGGATAACAAGAATTAACAAGAGAGCTGGGAATACAGTTGAGTGGCATAAGCACCTGCTTGACAAGCGCAAGGTCCCAAACTCAATGCCCAGTACCACACACACACACACACACACACACACACACACACACAAAATAAGCAACAATTTGTGTTTTTTTCCTAGTATTTACAATGTACATTTAACTATTATTTTTGTTATATAATACAAACAGATTTAATAATAAATATACATTCTGCTAGAAAACAGTAACTACCCGTCTTCACAGATACACACAGACATCATTGTAGGTAGGCAGTGTTGGAAGTTGCTGTTGAACTCCTCGAGTTGCACAAGCACATGTGCAGTTGGTCAGATACACCAGGGCTTCCCTAGCTGTGTATTGTGCTCTCAGGAAGTGAAGTCAGCACCACACAGCGCCCTCCCTGGACAGTCTGCATCAAGCACCACACATGAAAACAGGATGGTAAAGCTCACAGTTTACAACCTGCAAGGCCATTCCTTGGATGTCCTCTGGCTCTGGAACCAGAAGATTGAATGTTGTGTCCATGCTGGACATGTTCCTTGCTATTCCTTGCCATCTGTGGAAGGATGGCACAAATCTACTTTGGCTAGTGATCATGAAACAGGCAGTACCCCATATTGTATCTCAGCAGATGAATATGGTAGCAGGAAAAAAGTAGCCACTTGCAGTTTCATTGCTGTTTATTCTATGGCCATAACAACATGGTAGTCTCTTCTACCAGCCTGTCAGCTCCTTACACTCACATATACACACATCTATGCATAACATGAAGTATTTGGACCTGTCCTAAGCCCAGGTATCTGCCCATTTTTTTAAAAGGGGTGTTTCTGTGCCAAAACCCTGACAGAGAAGGGACCTTAGGTGTGCCACTGAGTCCCTTTGAGGGGAAGGGCCCTCCCTTTTTGGCATTTCTGCAGGTGCAGCAGTGAAACCTCAAAATGTCCTCACATTTGGTGCTAAAGAAATTCGAAGGGCTCCATCTTGGGCCCTTCTGTGCTGCAGGAGAAGGAGACACACTGTTCAGTAAAGATGCTTATCAGATGCACATAGGTTTCTGTAGTGTGAACAGAGGAGACAGTAAAATCAAAGTCAGTATTTGCTCTGGTTGAAAAATTCATGAACTACTTGGTAGTCATGTGTATACCTTGTTTTCCTTTTCTTATTTGCACAGTGTGGGAAGTGAGTAAGAGGCTTATGCAGATGTATATATGGTCCCATTATCTGGAGGTAACTACTCTTCACATATTATGTATGTTTATATGTTTTATCTTTTGCATATGCTTAACAAAATTCAGGGCATTCTCATATATTAGTGCTATTTTTAATAAGATAACTTTCTGGATACAGTAAAAATGAGATAAAATTTTATTTTATTTTTTTAATTTTTACTTTTTTTTTTTTTTTTTTTTTTTTTTTTTTTTTTTTTTTTTTTTTTTTTTTTTTTTTTTTTTTTTTTTTTTTTTTTTTGTCTTTTTGAGACAGAGTCTTGCTGTGCAATTCAGGCTGTCCTTGGGCTCACTTTTGTGGCCCAGGCTGGTCTTGAACTCACACCAGTCCTCCTGCCTCAGCCTCCCAAATGCTGGGATTACAGGTGTGCGCCACCACGCCCAGCTAGGTAAATTAATTTATTACAGGTTTAATAAATGTAAGTATTAAATGCATAATGAAGTTTAAAAATCCAGACTATATTCAGAAGATGTGGCTGTTCCTTTTTATAAATATGAGGTACTATTTATTAAAGAATTAAAAGTTGCCCTTGAAGAAATATTTGTATGCCATCACAGTAAAGCTGTGACTTTTAAAATTGTTTCTTTTTCTCCTCAGATCCAAGTACTTTAGAACATGCTCGAGGGGTGAGCACTTGACCATAGAGGTGAGAAAAATCCTGAGTTGGATGCATTTAAAAATGTCCTTGAAAACAAAAGTGACTTCCTTGCACTCCAAGTAAGAGGAAAAGGTTTCGACCATGTTTAGTATGGATCGTGTATATTTCAATTTTGTTGATTCTGGTAAAGAGTGAAAGAGTTGGGGGAATAGGGAAAAGTTACAAATTAAGGAAAATATTGGTTTCAGAAAACAGTACTTTGGTCTCACCCTGTGCAACTCAGGAGAGGGTGTGTGCCCCTCCATGCACAACAGTGGCCGCCTGAGGCAGCAGTTCAACCACCTGAGGCTGACCTCTCTGGAGGGCTGAGCCACAGTCCAAGCAGCAGCACAGTTGTAAGCAGCACCTCTGGTAGGCAAAAAACACCCTCAACCTGCATGCCAGCCCCTCCACCCAGCACACAAGGACTGCTGCATCTCTTTCCTGCTCAGAGATGGTAGTTGTCTGTTTCTACAGGTGAGAAATAAAAAGCTTAGACAAACGGAGGTGCTGGGCTGTATCTTACAGCTTGCAAGCATCAGAAAATAAATTTCAGCCCTAAGTACTTGGCTACAAAGCTTGACTATTACACTTCACTTCCTTATGTATTAAATAAGGAGGCATGTAAACTGGGAATTCAGTTTTTAAGTAATCACAAACTGATTCCAAAAATTGAATTAAATTTAATAATTTTTGAACAGCTTTGTTATCCTCTTAGGTTCTTGTATTTTCTAAACCTTTTGAATTCACTTATTAACAGTAAAGCATGTTTTCTTTCAGGTTATTTATCAAAATATTTGTATTTAAAATATAGATATTTTAATAATGTAATTTAATAGTAATGATTTCACAGTAGGTCATTTGACATAATAGCATTCATTACATTCCAATCAAATTTTCACATTCTTTTCCTAGGAAAATATTGTGTTTGGGCGTAGTAAACACCATCTGGTGAACTTTGAGTAAATAATTTTATGAATGAATAACAGTAAACATTTAGAGAAAATTTTATTTGGGTATCTTTTTAGTCCTTATTTATTAATTCTCCTCTATGGTATTTTTTTCTGTACTCAAGTAAAGTGGAAAATTCTGGTTCTTTGAGTTAAAACATTTGTATCAAACAGTCAGTTCAGCTGAAAGTTTTAGTATATAATATAGTTTCTGCTCTATGACTTTTTTCTGCTCTATGATTTTGTTTTCTTTTTTCTGCTCTATGTTGAGTAATGTTGTAAGTACAATTAGTATAAACTTGCCTTGGCTATTTTGTAGGACTATTGAATATATCATAGAGCAGATGTATAAAAGGCACTTAAATACTGTATCTTATGAAAATAAAATGTATTATTTTCAAGGTAAAAAGGTAACAGTATCTGATTAGACAAGTAACCCTTCTAACACTTACTTTCTTGTTCTTTCAGTTTGAGAATCTAGTAGAAAGTGATGAAGTAAGTATTTACATTGTGATGCAAAACTCATGTTTGCTATTCTCATTATCTCAATTCCAACAGTGTTATAAATTTTATCTCAGAATTTTTAAAAACTTGTTTCTTATCATTTCCTAATTTATCATTTCTTATTTTTGCTGATTTATATTTGTAAACATTCAGGGGTTTTTTTTGTTTTTGTTTTGTTTTGTTTTGTTTTGTTTTGTTTTGTTTTTGTCTTTTTGAGACAGGGTCTTGCTGTGCAGTTCAGGCTGGCCTTGAGCTCACTTTTGCAGCCCAGGCTGGTCTCAAACTGGCACCAATCCTCCTGCCTCAGCCTCCCGAGTGCTGGGATTACAGGCGTGCGCCACCACGCCCGACTTTCAGGGTTTTTAATATACATGCTACACAGGAATTTTAAATCCTTTTATAGAACTCAGGAACCTTCCAAAAGGGATACTTTAACCTCTTTCCCTTAAATAGATAAAATACTTCAACTAGCTAGAGAGGACACTTTCTATAACTATAGAGCACATGGATTTCTGAGGTGTGGTCTGTTTTCATTCTAACAGTCCACTTCTGGCTTTAGCCCTCTCATTATGTTGATTTTCTGCATCTTATTTCATCTAAATAATTGAGTTATTTCATCTGTCAATTTTAAGATACATGTTAAGAATGGAAGTGTTAAAAGATGAAAGAAAGGTTTAGTGTAGAACCAGTGAAAGGTGCTGTATATTTCTTACACATGGTCATAGTTGGAGAGCTTTGGTTTATGTACTAATTTCCAACTGCACAAAAGTAATTGTATGAATGTATGTAGATGACAAACCCACCCTAGAGCCTACTTTCTACATTTCTTGAAGTGTTTAAGCTAAGAGCATTGCAAGCTTTGACTTTTTTGCCTTTTGTTTATTTGGTTTCCTAAGGAAAGAGGAAAATGGATAAAGACTTTGTGTATGTGTGTGTGTGTGTGTGTGTGTGTGTACACCAGGGATTCAACTTGGGACCTTGTGCTTGCCAGTCAGGCACTTATGCCACTGAGATATCTTCCTGGCCTTAAGATATTTTCTTTCTTTCTTTCTTTCTTTCTTTCTTTCTTTCTTTCTTTCTTTCTTTCTTTCTTTCTTTCTTCAGCAGAATATATTTATTGGGGGAAAGAAAGCTTCTGGTCCAAGAAGGGACAAAAGCCCCCCCCCCCAGCAGGTTGTCCCCAGGAAGAAGTCATATAACCATGGGGTGAGGTGGGCCTAAGGTGGTGGAGAACCTGGGAACTCGCTTAGTGGGTATGAGGTGGGACAAAACTATGGTCAACCAATGTGATTACAAAAGACTTTTCTTTAAACATTAAATCATTCTTTAGCCTGGTATTAAGTTAGTTTGTTACAGGTTCTGAGAACTATGCTTAAGCAATATGATTAACTTGTTTGACTCATCATTTCCTAAATCAATTTAGGTAAAAATCCTTTTTTTTTTTTATCTTTTATTTTATTTGGTACAGGATCCTACTATGCAGCTCAGAGTCATAGTGATCCTCCTGTTTCAACCTCCTACATTATAGGCATGTGCCACCATGCCTAGTATCAGTGGCTGGCAGCACACCCAGAGTTCACAGGCAGCACAGTATATGGTACCAGGGATCAAACCTGGGTCCTTGCACTTGCCTGGGAGGCACTTAGACCACTGAGCTGTCTCCCCAGCCCATAAATCTTTTTTTAAAAGCATACATATTTATTATTTGGTAATTCATATTTGAGAAACTATCTCAGTTGTTTGTTTTCCCTGTAAATGAAGTTTTATAAAACCAAGTTTCCTTCCCTTCTCAAAGATCACCTTGGTCTCAGCATCTTTCTCTTCTAAAACAAGCAGACACTGGACACAGCATTGTTAAGCCTTCTGATAAATAAGAATGCTTTCAGCCTCCAAAGTAGTTAATCTCAGTATCAAAGATTTGTGGTTTTATATTTCTCCTAGGCTATTTTTTATTTGGTTGGTTAAAATTCTTTTTTCTTTGTGCTTATCTTTACTAACCAGTCTTTTCTTCTCTTAGCTTACATTTTGTGTTTGGTTTAGTTGAATGTCATCCTGCACCTTAATTGTTTCCTTAATAAGTCTGGACCATTTAAGATTTCATTCCTGCTGTTAACTTAGTCCTGTGTGTAATGGTATTTAACATGTCTTCCATGACATTCATGGCTGACTTACCCGCTTTGAACCCTGCCGGCAACACCTACCTGCCTCAGCTCATGTAGATGCAGTACTCTCTCCATAAGGCATGTCACAGCCGCTCTGCACTTTGGTGCAGTAGACCACTGTCTAGCACTGTGCTGAGAGACCATGAATGAGAGCATGCCCAGGTGAAGTCCACACAGCTCTGTGCAGACTGCCAAGAATGCTTGTGCCAAGGCGAGAGCTGAATCTCCCATCCCAGCTAGGCATGCAGTGCTGCACAACAGGGTCTGCACAGAGGTGTAGGAAGTGGTGCTTTGGGGCTGCATATACATTTGAGCAAGGAGATACACTCACAGACTTGGAGTGTGACTATGAGATGGAGTGGAGGACACAGGGAGAATGTGCTACCCAGTGCCTCTGGTGGGTAGCAGATACCTGTTAGAAAAAAACAAGTATTTACCAGAGGGCTACTACATAATTAAGGCTAAATAATAAACTAAATTTTAATTCTTAAAAAGTAGTACAATTTTAGGGGTTTTAAAAGTTTTCAAACACCTTTAATAATGACAAAAATAGATCAGTATAAAACATTTTTGTTTAAGTGGAAATTTTATTTCCCTAGAGGCTAAGGAGATAGCTTAGCAGGCCTAAAAGCCTACTTAACAAGCACAAAGTCCAAGTTTAATCCCCAGTGCCGTGCAAGGAAAAAAAAAAAAAAAAAAAGTGACTTTGTTTTGCCTGAAGAATTCAGCTAGTGAAATTTCTTTAACTGTTTTCATTTTTGTGCAGGGGGAGAGCCCAGGAAGCAGTCATAGGTAAGAATTTAAAAAATTCTATGTGAATTAAGCTTTCTGAGAATTCAGATTTTACTATTTTTCTGAGTTTTTCAACTTTATCCTCTTTCCATCCTTCCTTATAACATTCTAAACCTTGTTCTACTAATCAAGCTTTTTGTCAACTAAAAACTTGATACTATAAGTAGCTTTCTATGCAGTTAAAATTGCACACATTACTTGTAGAAGACATCAGTTTTTAAGTCAAAAGAGAGACTATTTTCATGTACTTTTCATGTTGAAATTAAGTCCCTTAGGGTTTCAGCTAAGCAAATGCTTAAGCAGTTGTCATGTGCCAGGCTTTATGTCAGACCCTGGAATTTAGACATTAGACATACTTAAATGTTTATGCATTAGAAGATGTCTTAAAAATAGAACTCATTGTGAGGTGGTCAAATAGACTAAGAAGCATTTATAGAACCCTCCAGGAAATCATAGAAGAGAAAGCCTGTTGGCCAGAATGTATAGGAAGAGGTGTGTCCGAGGGGACACCTTCCTTAGTGGATGCCTCCTTTGTTGATTGGGAGGGCCATTAGAGATGAGCATTCTAACAAAGACCATGCAATCAGAAAATAAAGAGTGGGTAGGTGAGGGCACTGGGGGTGTTACAGCATGAAAAGATGACAGCATAAGGCCACAGAGATAGCTCAGCAGTCTTAAGTATTTGCCTAGGCAAGTACAAAGACCTGAGTTTGATCCCTATTACCGTATGCCATGCTGGCCCCACCCCAGATGACCTGAGCTGGCCTCCAAGACTGGGCCTGGTGGCATATGCCTAAATCAGTGTTGGAAAGGCTGAAACAGGAGGATGACTATGAGTCTGAGCTGCATAGTGAGACCCTGTACCAAATACATAAAATTTTTTTTAAAAAAGATGACAACATAGCATAGGACATGCAAGGGCCAGACCTCAGACCTCATGCTGGCCCGAGGGCCACAATGCTGGATATTCTGTGGCATCTGCAGCAGGAACATCATCATGGGAATAGTCCAGGCAATGTGAGTGTCAGAATGAACATAGTATGCTGACTGGTGCTGGACAGCCTGTGCCTGTGACAAGTATGTGTTCCATGAGACCAGGAGATTGACCAGCTCAGTAGCTCTGAGATTGGGGTGCCTGAAGCTTCCCTCAGGTGGGAACCTTGAGTGCAGCCTGTGGAAATGAAAGTGGACTCGAATTTCTTAAAACATGGCTATAGAACAAATGAAAGCAAAATATGAAATACCTCTGATAGAGTACTATGTTCTTTAACAAGTTGAATCGCAATGGAAAGCTGAATTAAAATGTATACTTTTAGCAGTTACAATATCAAATCATATTAACTAAAGTTTTGACAGAGAATTTCACTGGCCTTAAGTGTTTTTTTCTTTTCCCCCTGCCTCCTTTTTTTTTTTTTTAATCTCTAGGCCTCTTACGGAGGAAGAAATTGTTGACCTACGAGAGAGGCATTATGATTCTATTGCTGAAAAGCAGAAAGATCTTGATAAGAAAATCCAGAAAGAGGTAAATAATCATTTATGTAGCTTAAATATGTGTGATCATAAGCCCTATTCTTTATAAAGTGACATTGCATATGTTATTCAGCCTGTATTTAGATATCTACAAATAAAAATGATTTAAAAGTAAAAATTATTCCAGCCCATTGTAATTTTTTAGTTTGGCTTAATTTATCAAACATTTTATATACAAAAATTAAAACAGTACACTGTTTTAAAAATAATTTGTTAATTGATAATCATGGGATGCTATCTACCTTTGTGTTTAAAATCAACCTTTAAAATAGTTTCATAATAAGTGCTATGTATTTGAACTTTTTGTCTGTCTTGGATTTATTTGTTTTTAGTAGACCAAGTACTTGTAACAATCATAAATGTAATATTTAATATATCTATAGTAACACCCTGCAACTATAGTTTTTTTCTCTTGCTAGACTATGGAATTGGACATAGGAATCACTTATTTAAAAAGTTATTTTAGTACCATTTGGTAATTTTAAATATACAAACTTAAAGCCACACAGCAGATACTAAAATTATTCTAAAATGTCAAAATTTGATTTTTAAGTTACATGTGACATGCAGTAACTATCACTAAAGCAGCATGTTATAAATACCAAGAATTTGAATTTGAACATAATTGTTTAGTAGTTGCTTAGTAATAAAATTGAGGAGGCATGTGCATGTCAGACGAGGAAGCATGGCCTTGTGAAAGCTTAGTGCACTACAGTGGACGTAGCTTTAAAGATCCTTGACGTGGGCCAACACCATTAATGTGCTCAGGGTAGCACAGTAGGTACTGGAGTGGCTGCTGAAAATGAAGATCATTGCAAATTCTAGAGAAAGAAATACTGTTATAAATTAGATGCTGCTGTTGCAGAACTCCGTTTTCTCAGCATCTTTGTCATCTAGGTCATTTTATAAAGGAGCAGTTGGGATACATACAAACATCAATTCTGATGTACTTTGTAGCAATCAATTATTTTTAATGTTTTATTTTTATTTTAATAATAGAGACATTTTCTATTTAGAGCAGCTAGACAGGTTCTGGTTTTTGTTAATCCTTATCGTTTTGTTCATATACAGTTAGCCTTACAAGAAGAGAAGTTAAGACTAGAAGAAGAAGCTTTATACGCTGCACAGCGTGAAGCAGCCAGGGCAGCAAAGCAGCGAAAGCTCACGGAGGTGAGGGGAAAAGACCCCAGCACACACCAGGGCTGCTTTTCTCCTTATTTTCTTGGACAGATCCTTTTGGGGACTTTTTCCCTACAGTTAAGGGCTTCTTGTTTAACAGTGTCTGTATTTATGCATTTATTCTTAAGTATTTTAAAGGCAAATTAATCTTTAGTCACTGGGAATAACATAAATCACATGCTTGATACAAAATGCCATTTAGCCTTAGAACAGAAGCTAATGCCTGTTTATCATAAAGGTAAATTTTAGTGCTCTGAAATTCAGTTTTCTTTTTGAAAAATAAACATACTTTTAGAGGAAAAATGTTTCAAAACTAGCTTTGAAATATATTTTCCAAAGTATTATACTGTAATTTTGAGTATTTTTTAAAGCAATCCCTTTACTTGCTTGAATTTCTTATACTGTAATTCTTAGAACAGGGTAAGCTATACATACACATTTGCCCCCCAGGGATGTTTTTACTACTAATCTTTACTCCTCCTGTGTCTTAAGAGATGGAAAGTTTGGGTCTTGAGAAATTTTGGACATGTCATCAAGGAAGGAAGCAGGTTTACCCTATCTTTCCATGCCATGGGGCATTGTCACAGCCCCCTGTGAATAACAGACTTTGCAGAGCCCTGCCTGAGCATCTGGGGCTACTGTATGAAGTTTTGCTACATTTAACACCCCCCACCCCAAGCAGTCATGGAGAGCAGCAAGAGTTTTATCTTCCTGTGACAGATGAGGGACCTCAGGTGGCTGTCTCAAGACCTTGTAGCTAACACACAGCAGAGCCAGAGCTCAGGCAGTGCCTGACACAACTACCACATAGTGTTGTCCTGGGTGTTTTGTCTGTCTGGATTCATGACACTATGAACAGGACCAGTGCAGAGCTTGTGGCAGATCATGAGACTGAGAGGAATTGAAAAGTCATGTCTATTATGTCATGTGATCGCCATGTGAACTGAGTCCTTTCTCTCACTCTCCTTGTGTGTGTGTTGTGTGCCCACCTGAGTGTGTGGTAGCAGGGTATGCAACACATAAATTATATGGAGATGCCTTACTTTTACTAGGTTCTAATTAGTGGAAAAGTTTAACGATTAACTTCTGCAATCTACAAAGCAACTGTGGTTTCATGAGAGGTTTTTGGTTGTTATAACAGAGGCACTATTCCTACTATAATAAATTCTCTACTGATGTCTTAGAGATTAAAGTATTTCCTACACAGCATACATTTGGACGGTTTCCTGAGTTCTCACTTCCTAACTAAACATTTGCTCTAGAAACATACAATGTGTACAGTATGCACTCACACACAAACATGCACCATCCCAGTTCATTTGCTTTCCCACCTGAAGCCTGAATTTGTAGCCACCTGTAAGTTATAGAAAAGGAGACAGAGGTAAGCTCTGTACCTGGGAAATGCAGCTAGTGACAATCAGGCTTTGCTAAAAGGAACCCTCACTCTGTTGGAGGCCTAAGAAACCAACTGCCATTGCCATCTTTTCTGACTCAGTCCTTTGGTTGGTTCCCAACTATTTCACACTGAGTGGAATTTAGACACTTTTACCTATTCCTTTCCTGCCCTCATCCTTCCAGTCATTAAAAGTACATGGGTATGCTATGAATATTGAGAACACCCCTTCCTATCTATTTGAAAGTTCATCTTTAAAACTCTATCGAAGCCAGTTGTGGTGGCACATGCCTATAATCCCAGCAATTGGGAGGCTGAGGCAGAAGGATCAGTGCAAGTTCAAGACCAGCATGGGCTACAAATGTGAGCTCAAGGCCAGCCTGAACTGCATAGCAAGACCCTGCCTCAAAAAGACAAAAAAAAAAAAAAACTATTGAAAGCCTAAACACTTTTGACTTAAAATACTGATAAATTAAGAAAAATTCTGACTGAATAAGAGGCTGTCAGAGTGAATAGGGATAAGTTGAGAAGCTTCACAGAATAACTTAGTTTTAAGAAACTAGAAAATAAAACTTCTCAGCGTTGCATGAGTGGTTTTAAAAAATAGAATTTTGTAACAGAGTGACTTTTATTGTATTGTGTTTCCAAAGCAAGAAAGACAGAGAGGTGCGCAGCAATATCATCCCTCCAGCAGCAGTGACCATCAAAGGTAAAAAACAACATAGTTCCTCTTCCCTGTGTGGTAAAAACTTACTTTCAAAGGGATGCCCACTCAGGATATTTAAAATTATTCATGTTTGATCTCTGAAAGTCACTTCTTTCCCCAGGCAAGATGTATGGCTCCATGTGGATGTGTGCTTAAGCACAAAGCCCTGGGCTCAATTAAGTTGAGAGGTGATCATTTATTTAAATGACAATGTGTCTTTAAGAGAAATCACATCTTCCACATGAAGTGACACAGCCAATGGCTTAGGATAAAGCACATGTAACCTTAGCTGTGGTGTCCTCAACCCTCTTTTCTTAGGACAGAGTTAATGTGTGATTGTTCATTAGAAGAGACATTCCAGTGGCACATTTCCACAGTTGGCCAACTCTAAGAACCAAGCTAAGCCTTACAATATTATCTTCAGAATTAACCGAAGTCTGAGTACTTTGAGTTTCGTGCTGACCTTAAGAACATAACGAGCTTTCTGTTAGATTATCCTGATTTTGCAGCCCTTATGAATCTGCAAGGTAGGCCTTCAGACCAAGCCACACTTCAGCATTCATTATATTTAACTTACTAGGATTATATTCGTAAAATTCATTTTTATTACAGTTCAGGACCAGAAGATGACTTTGAATCTTGTATGAGAAATATAAAGTCACAGTATGAAGTTTTTCGAAGTAGTAGTAAGTCTTTTACAATATTCTCTATGTTTTCATCTTACTTTATGTCAAATTAAAGAGACAGCTGGAGATTTTTTTCTGTAGGCCTTCCTGCCCTTCAATTTTTATTATCCATAGAAATCAATTAAGTAGCTATAAATTATGTAGTAATCATCTTTCCTTTTTAAAAAAGAGTTGGAATTATTGAATACTGATCATCTTTGTTTTTAAATTGTGTATCGCCGGGCGTGGTGGCACACGCCTGTAATCCCAGCACTTGGGAGGCTGAGGCAGGAGGATCGATGTGAGTTCGAAACCAGCCTGGGCTACAAAAGTGAGCTCAAGGCCAGCCTCAACTGCATAGCGAGACCCTGTCTCAAAAAAAAAAGCAAAAAAATAAATAAATAAATAAATAAATTGTGTATCATTTCTAATGTCTTATCTATTATTTTTTTATTCTCTTTAAAATTAAAAAACAAAACAAAACAAAAGGAGTTGGGGCAAGAGTGGCCTCAGGCTGCTTTATAGATTCACAGTAGGGATCCAGGTATTCCTTGTCCTTTTCTATTCAGATCATAGTAAGGAAGGTGGAAGGAAGGAGTACAAAAGTGCACTTATTTCACTTACTACAAATTCATTTGGGAGACCAAAATATTTTTTCAAGTTTTCAAAATCCCCAAGTACCTGCCTCCTATGCTGCTGGGAAGCAAAGCATAGGGATGGTTCATCTTGAAAGTATTGGCACTTTTCATGTGTTTCATCCTTTTTAGGGGCTGTTTTGGTTTTTTTGTTTTGTTTTGTTTGTCTCTCTTCATAATTGGCTATTAAAAGCATTACTTGGATTCATCATATTTGAAAAGCTTACAATTAATTGAAATTTATGTGTTAATTCTTAGATGGGCCCAAAAAAAGGCCTTTATCCTATTCTGCTCCGAAACTTTAACAATGTAATGATTGCTGATAATTTTTTTATTTTGAAGTCAGAAAGCATGATAATATTTGGAGTGATAGTCACTGCAAAAGAAAATAAGTTTGTGATGAGACAGTAGTAGTGACATTCAATTATGTTGGGGATATGTTCTAGGGCTGTCCTCAGATGCCACAGTGTTAACACCAAATACAGAAAGCAGCTGTGACTTAATGACCAAAACAAAATCCACCAGTGGAAACGACGACAACACATCCTTAGACCTGGAGTGGGAAGATGAAGAAGGTACTTGATAGTTTACTTTTACCTGAAAATTTGTATGGATTTGTATAAACCTTTATTGAAACTAAAGTGAATGAAAACTAAGTATAAAAATTTTTCTACATTGTAAATTGTGTCATGTGTTGATAAATTATTTGACTTTTACTATATCTTGAGAGTTAGAAAATAAATTTTTTGTAATCCTCATTTTATTACTCAGCATGAGGGACTACTGCCCCCTCGTGGGCAGCCTGAAGCCAAAGTCTTCTTTGGGCTCATCATAAATTATCAACTTTATGGTTATTTTGGTAGAACAGATGCCCTATTCAGATGTGAGCTTTAAGTTTAGCCAGTATGTCTTCCTAGCTATAGATTATTTAGTTCTCTAAACCATATTTTGTTTATTGAAAAAGAAAAGAATAAATCTACACTAAAAAATAATTTTCCACTATTAAGTATATTTAGTATCTAAACTTGCTTAGCATATGATCAATCTAAAAAGATTTGTCCAGATAAATGAATGCATATTATGAGGATAAGGCAATCCAGTAAGGATGTGGCACTATTCAGTACTTGAAATTGTAGCTTTTTTGTTTTATGTCTTAGAGAATGGGGACCAGATTTTCATTTTCATAATACAAAGTAGGAAATTAAACAAGGAAGACTCAATTACAGAATATAAAACTTTGAAAAAAATAACCATTAACTATTTCATAGACTTCTGAGATGGAATGTGCCTTGAATATCTTGTGGTCATGTTCATTTGTTTATCAGGAAAGAAACACATTTAGGAAACTTAGATAGCTTTAGCAGAGGAATTCACTTTTTCATTCTCAGTTAAACACCATTTCTTCAGTCCTACCTTATTACATAGTTGGATTCTAGTCACAGATTTAAGATTATGATAAATTTTTATTTTACCTCCCGTTAATTTATGTTCAGAATTAGTTGTAAAGCAGTATCCTGTAGGAACAGCTGTGTTCTTATGGTATAGATAGAACACAGTTAGACTTCAGAACAACACTAAATGAGTTAAAATTCTTTCCCCAAGGCTGGAATGTAGCTCAGCAACAGAGTACTTCCCAAGCATATACAAAGCCTTAGGTTCAATACCCAGCACCACCAAGAAAGAAGAGAAGAGAAATTCTTATCCTACTGTTTTATAGCTATGTGAATTTGTTCAAAAAACAAACTTTTCTGCACCGATTCCTCAAGTCTAAAATGGGATTAATGCAACTACTACAGAGTCATCAAGGATGACATCAGCTAATATATTTGAAGTGCATGAATATTGGTAGGAACCCAGTAAGTTCTGGAAAAGCACATGTTGCTATCATCACCATGGTGATTGTCAATTCTCTGGGAACTGCTGATAATTGCAGGGAAGGACTTTGGCAGACAGACTGATTTGGCTACAGAAGACTCAATTGCATTTGAAAAACCTCCATCCATTCTATTTGATTCACAGCTCTTTAGAAATTTAATCTTGCCATGCTGGAGATTTTTTTTTTTTTTTTACCCCCTCAGGACTGGAGATTGAACTCAGACCCCTTGTACTTGCCAGGCAAGCACTTATTCTATTGAGCTATTTGCCCAGCAGAAATTTAATCTTACCATGTGTTCAGTTTTGCACAAAATACCCATTGGTGACTGAGCATGGTGGTGCACCCCTGTAATCCCAGCACTTGGAAGGTTGAAAACAGAGGGATCATTACGAGTCTGATGTGTATAGTAAGACCCTGTAGACCCTATACTGAATATATTTTTAAAAAAACAACACCCTTTGGTGAATGCTTTTCTCTAATGCCTCAGGACTGGACCCCAGAAGTTGCCCCAAGAAAAGTTCTTTAAGACTATAGGGCAAATCAGGTCTGATAGTAAAAAACAATCGCAACAACTATATTTTAATCTGAGGAGGTTTTTAATATATTGTTTTATCATTACTAAGACCTTCTGAGCTCTGTTCAAATCATAGGAATGAATAGAATGCTTCCGATGAGAGAGCGTTCCAAGACAGAGGAGGACATCCTGCGGGCAGCACTTAAGCACAGTAGCAGGAAGACCGGAAGTAACCCCCCATCAGCCTCTGATGACTCCAATGGGCTGGAATGGGAGAATGACTTCGTTAGTGCTGAGATGGATGACAACGGCAATTCCGAGTATTCTGGATTCGTAAATCCTGTATTGGAACTGTCTGACTCTGGCATCAAACAGTCTGACATAGATCTGCAGATTCGATAGTGTGAAACTGTTTGATCCTGTTCATTAGTTTTGACCAAATGTTTAAAAAAAAACAAGAATGTAGCTGTGGCTTGCTGAGCCTTTTTGTAAGGGGCAGTGAAGAGCCACATTATAAATGCTTATTTGATTAGGAAAGTGTAAGAGTGGTCAGATAGATCTGAACTGCTTCAGAATTAAGTGCAATTTTATCATCTGCCTTCTGCATTTTAAAACCAATTTAATGATTCTGTCATGTTATCGATTAAATTTCTATTATTGCATTCCTCTTCACTCTTGTAGGTTTTCACATTTTAAAAATCGGTATTAATTTTACTTTGAATGCTTTTCCACACCTATTTTCTTTATCTCTGATGAAAATATTACAGTATTTTCCATGAATTCTCAGCAGATGTGAAGGGGGCATGAGGAGGAGTTTTCAGGCTCAGACTTAGAATAGTTCCCTTTTCTAGCAGTGTTCTTCAAGGACCACTTAGAATCCCGTTACCCAATAGAAAGCACAATTTTTGATTTGCATTGCTGGCCTGAAGAGCTACGGGATCAGTTTCTGCATTTCCTATTATGATATTGAGTCTGTCTGGACAAAATATAAAGAAAAAACAAGCTTTCAGATTTTAGACATTTTAGGTTAATAAATAATAACTTAAAATAGTATTTAAGAAAATATATTTAGGATCTATACTTTCACATGCAACTATATTGCTTTTAAATTTATATTAAGTTTTTAGGGTCGTTACTTTTCTACTCATTTCCAGAGTGTGAACTTAGACAGTACACAGAACATTTTTCTCTGAATGATTTAAGAAGGGAAAACGAAAAAAGGTAATACGGGTATTTAAAGTAAATAAAATCCTTTCTCATGTGAAAGGCCCTGATTTATTATACTTTCCTTTGCCTTGTAGTACAAGGTGCTTTGATGTAATGGAAGTAAGCGTATCACTATGTTTAATGGCATTTTGTGACAGACAATTCAACCTTCTTTGGCCTAAAGTTTATGCATCAGTATAAAGGCTGGGTATAAAACCTCCTAACTGCTTTCCTGGATTTTGCTGAGGATTGAATATGATTTTAGTAGGCAAACCTTTTTTCTCTTTTTCCTCAGTACTGTTTTTCTGTCCTTCTTTTACAACAATGACAGTGCATGTTCTCAAAGATACAGGAAGGTCCAGAAATAAATAGTAATTTAAAGTTCCTGCTGTATAAAAAAAAATCATATGGCCCTTTCAGTATTTGAACTGCTAGGCAATGACATCTATAGTTTTATTTTGTCCTTTTTTTAATTTCATAGAAATAAGTATGACACTTTAATGTGTAAATATGGTAATTAGCTAATGCTGTTATTTATGTCTTGAGTTATAGCTATGTCACTGGAAATGTTTAAAGGTACTTTCTTCATATTGCCTGGGTTAACGCTTTCTAAGGTTTATATACATCAGATGTATATTTTTGGTTGGCATAAGCTACTATTGTAATTTTTTTTGTTCATAAAGAATTTTCTGATGGAATGGTAACTTCTCAAGGATTGTGAATAAACACATTTTTACATTTAAAAATGTTAATTGATTATTACTGGTTTTACTCTTAGAATGCAGATATTATAAGGGCCAGCCAAGTAGCTCAGTGGATTAAAGTGCCTGCAAGTAGGCACAGGAGCCAGGGGTTCAATCCCTAGGCTTGCTGTGCCAGCCCTACCCTCAGGGCACTCTGAGATGATAATTGAGACTGGGTGTGGTGGTATGCACCTATAATCCCAGCTCTTGGGAGGCTGTAAACAGGCAGATCACTGAGTCCGATCTAGTGGTGAGACCTTGAACACTCTGTAGACCCTTCCCTAAAAAAAAAAAAGATATTATAACTAAAGTTATTTTATTAAATCTGGTGCGAAAACAAGTAAATTAGGAAAAGATGAAACTAAACTTGTAAATATATTATAAATACTAATATACAAGTGTTTGCTTTATGTTTATAAAAACATAAACAATATTTCTTCAACAAACCTTGGAGTTGGATGCTACAAAAAGCAATAAACACACCATAAACAGGGCTGGGGAAATAGCTCCTTGGCACAAAAGCCTGCCTGGCAAGTGCAAGGTTGTGAATTCGAACCCCATATCCCATCCCACAAAAAAAAAAAAAAAACACCACACAAGCTCCCTGCTCTTCGTCAGCATTCTGGTCAGAAACACTGTAATGAATCACAGATCAGTTAGAAAATACATGAGATGGTAGGTCAGGGAGTCCTCTCCCAGAGGTGCTAGAGCTGAGTTTCAGCTGCTGGCCTGGTGACCCATGTGGTAAGCAGAGGGACCGTTGAGCTCAGGGTCTCTGAGGCAGGAAGTTTATCTACCATGGGAGAGTAAAAGGGCTCCAGGAGCTTTGCATCATGAGCGTGTAGGGTGTGGTGATGGTGGAGGGTAGTTAGTGGCCAGACCAAGCAAAGCCCCTGCACCCTGGCAAAGGCCACTGACATTCTTTTGTAAGTTAGGGCACTTGGTGGTCTGATCACATTTGCTTCTTCTTGAGTTGGCTTATGGCGTGAGCTTTTACGGGGGGAACAGTATTAATACAGGACACACAAGATTATTTATAATAGTTACCTAAAGAATCATATACAAAAACAGGGTGCAGGAAATCTATCCATACACTAAAGACCACAGAATCCAGCTGAGGACCTGAATCCCACAATAATGTCCTATATTAGTCCAGCTAAGGGCCTAGAGCCCATGATAACAATGGCTCACATAGGCCTGTTTTATGGATCTGTCCTGGTCAGAGTCCCTTCCTGGTTCTCGCCTTGGCCTAAGAAGCCTAAATTTACAATCCTAAAAGCCCATTATTAGAATTCTACCAAGTTAATTCCAATCTACCACTCACAACATAGCAATAAGAAAGACACTAAGACATATATATAAAATTAATGGGGAGCCAAGGGGCCCTAGGTCCAACCATGAAAATGGCTTCTGGAACAAAGAGACCAACCCAGGGCCGCCCTCAGGTTTTATTCATTCGAGAAGGGGGAGTGGCTTGTGAAAGGGAGTTATGGGAAGGTGAGCGCTATGAGCTGGGCTAGGTAGGCCTACATTCACCTCCACCATATTCAGAGAGGATATGCAAAGGAAGTAATTTGTGTTATGCTATTGAGATAGTGTCTAATATTTTGGGGGTCTGGTGCTTCAGCTCTGATGTGTAACCTTTCAAGCCCCAGGAAGTGATATCCTCTATCTCTCGAGGCTTGATCCCAGCTGGCACCATCAGCTCTTCAACTGGAACATCGGCTCTTCATCCTGTTATCAGGGAAACACATGTGCCATCTTCAAAAATTACCATCAGCACCTCACCTAGACCAATATACACTGCTTAAGGCCAATTGAAAGGATGAGAAGTCCTAGCCATCTCTCTACATTTCAATACAAGGAAATAGGGTCAGGCTCAGTCAAAATGGAGACAGTCACTTTTCTTTCAAGGAGAGCTGCTCAGGCAGTCCTCCATATGCCCTGGGAAGGCTCAAAGGTCGGTGGAAGCTAGAAAGTTGATGCCAGCTGAATGAAGGAGCTGTGCCTGCAGGCTGAGAGATCTGCAGTGGAGTCAGGAAGCAGCACTCAATGTAAGAACCAGAGCTCCCCTGAAAACTACTACAGCCATCCCCAGCAAATAGGTCCTGAGCTCCAGCGATAACAACAGAGCACCTGTCAGGAAAGCCAATGTGACAAGCTTCCTCAGGAGACTGAGCAGTGTACCATCTCTGGAGCCAGGAAGCAAGCTCAAAGCAAAGAGTAGAGCTCCACTAACAAGAACCGTATCTGGCCAGGAAGCTCAGCGGATTAAAGCACCTGGTTAGGCAGAGTGCAGTGGCAGTTCAGTCCTGGGTATAATGTGACGGCCCTGCCCCCAGTGAATGCTGAGATGGCAATTGAGACTGGGTGTGGTAGCGTGCGCCTGTAATTGCAGCACTTGGGAGGCTGAAAAGCAGGAGAACCACAAGTCTGGTCTGTGTAGCGAGACCCTGTAGATCCTGTACTAATACAAATAAGAGTGAACCATTCTCAGCAACAAGGGCCCAAGGTCCTGCTCTGAGAACAGCCAAGTTCACCAGGAAAGCCAGCATGACAACATCCTGCAGAAGGACAACCCAAGAGAACCAGCAGCTCCCTAACAGCACCCAGTAGTTTCTCCAGCTTCCCTACCAGCCTCTCAGCACCTCTAGCTCTGCCTTTTATGCTGCTGGCAGCAATCCTCAGGTGGCTTCCCACACCCAGCATCATGCTAGGTCAGTTCAGCTGGGTGTAACAAGTTGCTCCCAGTTGGCAATGCACAGTGACCTGCTGCTACATAGCAAATGGGTCTGCAGAGGGCAAGAGTGGGTCTTTAGCACTCCCATTGTGGCCTGGAGCTGTGAAGACTTTGGAAATTGAGAGCAGATTTAGGGTGAGACTCAACAGGATCTTCTGATAAATCTAGTGAGAAAGTGACTCCACACCACCATTACTCACTGCCCCTAGTCCTGTGGTCTCCCTGAAGTGTTGCAATCCTAGCCAGCTCAGAGGAGCCACCAAAGGCCACTTATCATCATCCTCCCTTTGTTGTGAAAGTCATGCATCCACAGGGCAGTTCCTCATGTAACCAGTGAGGCATGGGCCTCAGTCTCACCCTGGTTCAGGTTCACTTACAGGCTATAAAGCTGTTTGGTTGTGGTTTACAGTTGGCTCCATAACTACCATACCCTCACTATCCTTATGTAGTCTGTCATCTTCCCCTATCCAATCTCATTTCAGTGACCTCTGAGGACCAGGGTTGCTGACTCCATGCTGCTGTTGCTCTGCTGTCTGTAAGTTGTAAACTGTCTAAATGAGAGGCACTCAACTCCCTCCTGGTCAACTGTGGAATTGGGAGGGACAGCCAGGGTAGCTATTTCACCTATGCCCAACAATGGATTCATTCTGCAATGACTGAATCTAGTGAGGGACACAGGTTTGAGATGCTAAGATGAAGAGTCCCACTGGAAAAGTGAAATGTGAAGTGCTTAGGAGGTACTGAAGATGTCAAGTGAATGCTGGCGAGCATGTCTGTAGCTCAAAGAAAAGGTCTAGGCACAAGTGTGGGAGTCCATTAAGTAGGTCAGCGGTACTTAGGGTTAGTACACTAGCTGAGTTCACCCCAAGGAGGTAAGCACGTGGACAAGGCTACTTCTCTATTGCTGACTTTTGGAGACTATAAGTAGAGAAAGTCTGAAGAAGACAAATATGGGCACCTAGAGAATCTGAGGGGTCACAGACACCAAGAAAAAAGGGGTCACCAATCCTCTGTGAAGAGGGTTAGTTAGATTAGGAACATTGTCATTTTCTCATCGCTACGACACAGGACCTAACACCTGCAACTTCACAAAGCGGTTTATTTTGCCTGGTGTGTGCCCTCCATGCTGGCTGGCCCCAGCGTGGTGGAGAAGCCTGGCTCACATCACTGCAGTAAGAATGCAGAGAAAAGGGAGCAGTAGGAAAGAGGGTATACACTTCCGGTCATGCCCCCAGTGACCACCTCTAACCAGGCCGACCCTCGGCAGTGCATTCAGCATCAGGACGCTTGACAGATGAATCCCATGAGCACAGCACTGCCTTGATGCAGCCACTGGCCAGAGCCTCACCTCCACAGGTGAAAGTTTTGGGCACATCTAAATCAAAACCACAGCAGATGGGTGCAGTCCCAGGAGTGGGGACAAGTAGGCAGGGTGGACATGTGACAGAAATGTGATGTCTGGTGGGGCCATGAAATTATGTGAGGACTTTTTTTCTTAAGGGTAACCTTTAGATACCTGTAAATAGTATTTATGCTGCTTTTTTTCAGTAACTGGATGAATTATTATTCTGGCAGAAGACAGTTTCTATTTTAGTTTACAGAAATGTAGCCTAATTATGATTTCTCGACAGATATCTGAGAAAAAAATTATGTTGAATCTAATGTTTTTTCTATCTTCATTTACTTAGTTCCTCATGTTAATTATCTAACTATAGAAAGCACAAAGGAATGTCTGAGAAACATGAAATTCCTGCATCTGACTTATGTATCCATAGGAAATATTAAAGTTGAAAAAGAAATTAGAAAAATGATTAAAACTATATGAATATTTTTAGTATTATCAATTAGAGATTTTGTTTTCTGTAACACAGATAACTGTAGGCAGAGTTCAGAAATTGTTCATGAGAGATTGGGGAAATAGCTCAGTGGCTTAAGGGCCTGCCTGGCAAGCACAAGGTCCTGAGTTCAATGCACAGAAGGGCAGGTGCCTACAAGATAGCTCAACACCGTAAGTGCCTTGTCTGGCAAAAGTGGGATCCTGAATTAGATCTGCAGTACAGAGAGAGGCGGGGGGATGGAGGGAGGGAGGGAGGGAGGTTAAATGAGTCCAACTGTTCAGTGCTCTGGTAACCTCCCTGCCCTGTGAAGATTAGGCGAGGGCACACCTCCTCTTGGCTGATCTTCACTAAGCCCCAGGGAGGGGGCACCAGAGTACCTGTTTTTCACAAAAGGAATCTGTGTCAGATTACACAGGATGTAGAAGATAAACCCAAGCTGTAGGATTCAGGACCCACATTCAATATACTATACTTCTTTGTGTACAACTTGGGTCAGTATCATTTCTGAGTGGTTTGGATTCAAAGGATGTTTTTTTGGTTTGGGTTTTTTTTTTTTTTTTTTTTTTTTCAATTTGGATGTGTGTGTATGTTGTTTGTTATCTGAGGGGTTTTGGTTTGATTGGTTTGGGTGGGGTTTTGTTGTTGTTGTTATTGTTGTTTTGATTTGTTTTGTTTTTGCTTAAGTGTTGAAAAACTGTTTTTGAGACACCCAAAGTGGTATTGTCACTAAAAGGCACTTTGGCCTAGGGTGCAGTTCCAGTGCTGCACTTTGCAGTAACTGTCTAATCTCAGAAGTTTTCTGTTTTATAAAGGTTTGGTCTTTTGAGCAACGATGTCACTGCCGATAGTGGCCAGCAGTGTGAAGCTCAGTTCTCTCTGGTCCCTTTTTTCTTTTTTTAAATTTAGGACAAGGTCTACAGGGTCTCACTGCGTAGATAGGACTCAGTTATCCTGTTTTCAGCCTCCCAAAGTGGTTGGGGTTACAGGCACTCAACGCCATGCCAGTCCCACTGTCTCAGCACGCCTGGCGGGCGGGCCTGCATGGCACTCCAGGGATTGAACCCCAGGTACTGCACTCTGCCTAAGCAGGTGCTTTGGCCCACTGAGCTATCAGGCTGGCCCTCTCTCTGGTCTCTTGACAGCCTTGTCAGCAGGACTATGAAGAAACCGCAACAGACTGAAGCCACTTTTCCCATTCTCTTCACCAGAGCTCCTGGCCCCAAGTCTGCTGCATATGAAGTGCAACACAAATAAAGGTTCTCATGGTGCAGCAGCAGTGGAGTAAGTGAGTAGACTTGGGGTTAACTGAGCTGGACTAGAAGCACAGCAACGTCCAACCTCGCTTCGCTGCTGTCATCCTTAGTCACCACCCAGAATAGAAACTGAGAGTTGCAGTTATGACCGTGACCTGCACAATGAAATAGTGGCCACACCTGCTATTTTATCAGATGACAGTTAATGCAAAGGAACAAACAAGTGTGGAACTGAAACAGAAAAGGGGTCACGAGAACAGAGGAAAATCCACCACTTATAATGCCAACAGCTACCTCCAAACAGTAGGATTATGGTGAATTTTTCCCTAAGATAAGATTATATTAAGTGTATATTAAATACATATACACACGTGTATATTAAATGTATTATTTTAAAAGTAAAGCTTTCACAAACACATGCCCCATCCCATTTCAGTTCAAACACCACAGAAAAGCCAATTCTCAGGGACAAAGGAATCCTCTGGGTATACTATGAAAGGTTCACAATTTTGGTGACTGCTGATAAATAACAGGATTTCTGTTGGCCACCCTGCTGTGGACATTTCCTGTGACAACACTTTTCCTGTGGACAGTCACTGACTGGAGCAGCTGTTGTAATATCTGACCGTGCTGCCCAAAGAGCGTCAACTGACAGACCCGGGCTGAGCCTGCCCTGGAAATGGTGTGGGAGACCCCTCTCTGACTAATGGATAACATGAATATCTGCATGTGGAATGGGGCCAGAGGTCCTTAGGGGCAGAGCTGGAGGTTTGTGAATCCTGCCCCAAACCTGCACTTCTTCCTACGTTCTGAGATGCCTTAGCTGCCCTCTGTGCTAGGTGAGTTCTAGCAGAGGTATGATTTGTTCCAAGTCCTAACATTGGCATCCTACTGCATTAGAGTCAAACTATGAAGCAGGCTGGTGTTTCTGCTTTGTGGAGAATCTGAAGTTACTGTTCAGTAACTCCTTATTTCTCAAGTTCAAATCCCTTCCCCAGAAAACATTAGAGAAGTTACTATTTCAAGTGAACATGGTATCACCTGTCACATTGTGTGAGTTCTGTAACAATCATACAGGAATTCCTTAATATTAAACTCTGCAATTTAATCAGTCATCCATAAAAATTCTTCCAAAATGTGACATTACTTACACAGTAAAATATTCTTCACTCGCAGGCATCCTTTGACCAAGAAATTCCATGGTAAGTAGCCCTGACCAGCTAAATCTGGTTTGTAAGTCCTCATCAGTGAAGCTACAATATTAGAAAAAAGAGAATATGACAGACGACTGGTTGACAGTGGCAAGAAATGACAGACAGCAGCTAACCTTGGACCGGAGGGAAGCTCTCACTTTTCTAATTAACAAACTGCTGCAAGTCAGTGGCACAAAACATCATAAAATTCCACAGTCAAGAAGGAACCCAAGTGTCCCTGACTAAAGTTAACGTGGGACTCCGTTCTACAGCTGGGGACTCGGTCTCCTCCAGCATCCAGGTGTCACAACACATTTTCCAGCCACCACAGCAGCTCACATTCCTTGACTCCTGGACTCCCTCTTGTCTTCAAAGACCTTGTCATGCTTCACACCTATGTCTTCTTCAGCTTTCCTCCCACTCTTCAGGACCATGTAATTACCTGAGTCCAACATAATCCAGGATGATTAATCAGTCTGTTTTAATGTTGACTAATGAGCAACACTGTCTCCATTTAAGTCTTAATTCCCTTTACTGTGTCTGGGTGACACCGGAGGTGGGCAGAGAGACACTGGATAAGGCAGCAAGCTGTCACTCTACCTACCATAGGAAGGAGAACCAGAAGTAGTTATTCTGGCCGCTACAAGTAGGGATGAACAGTTCTCTACAGTAACAGTCCCAGGACTGGAGGGAGAGGCTGAGGGGCAGGATGTCACATGGTACAGGCAAGGAACAGCTGATGATATGAATCAAGAAAAGGTGGCCAGGTGGAGCTGTACACACCTATAATCCCAGGTAGGGAGGGAAGCTGAGGCAAAAGGGTCATAAATTCTAGACCAGCCTCTGGGCTACATAGTGACTTTAATCCCAGCCTGGGCTATACAGATGGGGAAATTATTAAGTTATTTTAAAAAGGCTATTGCCAAATTTTAGTTTAGTTTTTTTTTTTTTTCAAAAAAGATAACTTTTGGGTCCTGGCAGGATGGCTCAGTGGTCTAAAACGCCTGCTTAGGAAAGCTTGGGTGGCTGCAGGGACCATGGTTCAATCCCCAGCACCACATGCTGCGCCAGCCCTGCTCTTAGGGCAGGCTGAGCCGGCCATGGAAATAAATAAACAAACAGACAAAAGTTCTGAAACAAGAAAAATAAAATAAAATAAAATAAAATAAAATAAAATAAATTCTTTAAAAAATAAGAAAAAAGATAACTTCTTACAGTAAGTATGAAATTGTATTTACTTGGAAAATTATATAGGGAGCTTCACTGCTAGTGCTAGACTTCAGCATAGCTAGGTGATAATCATTCTTATTTATAGCAGTCAGTAACACTTATTTTAACTTCACAAAAATTAGTGGAGAGTCTTTTAAAGACAGCTATATCAGAAGCTAAAATTTTAGAAATATTGAAGCATTTATTACAAATATTCACATATGTTTATTTATGAAGATTTCAACTTTATTATGTGCCTAGATGCTAAAATGTTGAATTCGTGAAATTTTAAAATTATGTAAAACAACACAAAAATCAAATTTGGTAAGGAAACAATCCCAGTCAAAGTGGTTCTTTAAAATGTTTAAATATTAGTTTTATGTACTGAGAATAGCCTAGAAGAATTGTCATTTCAGGAATAAACTCTCCATAACTGCACAGAATTAGTCCTGACGGGCTGGGGACATGACCCACTGTACAAGTCCTGGGGCTGCACAAGTCCTGACAGGCTGCAGATGGGCTGTGGGCACAACCCACCGGAGCCTTGACTTCGGAAGTTACTGGCTGCTCTGAAATGAGCAAGTGAGGGACCAGGACAGAAACTGAAGTCAAGTAGCAGAAGAAAATAGAACCTTTACAACACAATATCCTCACAAAAGACACTTTTTCTTCACAAAGGATATTCTTATACATTGATGCATACAGATGTGCACTGCTTTAGAGACCTCTACAATGCAACATGTGACTAAGCTGATGACATCCAGCTCACAGACTTCCAACTTGACAGCACGACAGAGACCCTGGTGCTCATGTGAACAGACTTGTGGTCACATGATGTCTCTGCAACCCCTCCACGTCCAAATCTCCACTCAGATGCTGTGTTCACCATTCATTTTCATCCATTTCTGTGGGGAAAGAGTTATGAATGGAGCCAGATGAAAAGCTGCCATCCTCAGGGACAGGGCTCTGTGCTGGCCAGCTGTTCTCCTGTAGAAGTGGTCTGGGAGAAAACACAAACTGAGTTTCAAAAGACTCCAAGGACTCTCCATCCTCCTTCTCCAGCAGGAACTGGTACTCGCCAAATCTGACCATACACCTGTAGGGCAAGTCCATCTTGTTGAGGTAGCCCAGCTGCTGGCTGTCCACAATCAGACTGGTCTTCTTACTCAGGTTTTTAATTTCAAAAGAAAGAACAGAGCTATTGAATTGTTTGAATGGATACAGAGAAAACTGGACTCGGGAAGCCTGCTTGTCTTGAAAAACATAGTGACAGGTGCCAGAATTGCGCCCAAATTTCACCACTTCACTGGAAGGGAGTTTCTCTCTCTTGGAAAAATTGATTGATTGAAATATTCCCCTCTGTAAATGGCCAGGATGATAAACAGTCATCTGGAGACAAGTGACCGTCTCTTCTGTGTCAGCATCTTCAAAATTGGACATGGTGTGTCTCCAGAGACCAGCCTGCAACAATGGATCACCAAGTCAACTCACAGCCACACGACAGGCACTGAGAACTTTGCTGCTATTACCTGATAAAGTCCTTTGATAGGTGATTTATTTAGACTTCAGATTAAGAGAACAATGCATAGAATACTGTCAATTACCTAGTAAGTGTGAGATTTTACACCAAGCCCTTTTTTAACCTCTTTTTTTTGGAGGGGAGGGGACAGTACTAAGGATTGAACCAAGGACCTTTGCACTGAGCTACATCCCAAACATTTTCAAAATTTTTTTTATCTTGAGATAGGGTCTGGCTAAGTCCCTCAGACATGTAGGCTGGGTAGAGCTTGCTGTCTTCTGCCCCTAGCTCCTCAGAAGGCAAAAGTTACAGGTGTGTGCCACCACACCCAGCTTCTCTTTAATTGAATTTCTACTCTGAGCATATAACCATACACAAGATTTGAAAAATAACAAGGAATGAAAACTGATAAAGTGATGAAAAAGAAGGAAAAAGAAATGACAGACCAACCTGGGCCCAGAGAAAATATGACTGTTACACTTTTGGAAGAAAAGCATATAAATAAAGTTTCTGCTTGCAAGTACAGAGTCCTGAGATCAATCCTTCGTACCACCAAAACAAACAAACAAAAAAGAATCTTCTTGGCTGAACTACACATAAGGAAAATCTACAGTAACCATATTATAATGACATTATTAGAAGTTGCAAAAATCTAGTTAAATAAAAAATTTAAAACAGAAAAAAGTAATTGTAGCATTGATCCCTATGTCCTTAATTTCTAGGCTATAGATGATTGAAACTAGACAATGCTTTTAAATGGCTATCATAGCCTATAATTTTCTCTTTTTTTTGCCTATAGTTTTCAATTTTAGACATTACATTTTTTGACAACATACTTTCAAACTTGTAAATAACATAGTTGCACACCTGGTACTTCAGTTTCTTGTTTTTCTCAATGATTTCTAGTGACTGGCTGGCCAAACGGTCACAAACCACAGCAGTGCCATCCAACTGCAGCTAACCACATCCCTACAGCCCACCCCATTATGTCCCCAACCGCACTTTGTGACATTGACTTCTGGTGGAGTAGGCACAGTGCTGTCACAGGAGAGGAGATTTCATTCCTAAAATTTCTAGGACATTATTTTGACGCAGAGCTGCCCACTGAAAAATGAATTTAGTTCCAAAATTACTAGCATCTGATTCGAACAGAAAAAAAGATTTACAAGCAAGTCTCTTCTCCCAGCCTAGCCCTTAGTCTTCCTCTCCTATGATAAATGTTGCTTTTAACCTTACAAAAAGTTTTTTCACATAAGCATTACATACACAAACATACACACATATTTAACTGCAGAGAGAAAAATTTTCCTACACAAATAGAAACATTCTATATTTAGTTCTTTAGGCTTTTTCAGCACTGGGAATTGAACTCAAGGCCTTGTGCTTGCCAGACAAGAGGCACTGTGCTGTTGAGCCACATCCCTGTTCATTTAATAATGCATGTGGCATTTCTTCCATATCTACACATGTAAGTGGCCCTCATTCTTTAGTACATGAATAGAATTGCTTTCATCTAGTGCAGTACTGAAACCAGACTGACACATGCTACTACTTGTCATTGCTTTCCTTGAATGACTCTAACCAGTGCCAAAGTAAGATTACATGCATTTATACTGACTTGAGTGCAGATTTATAGTCATGTGAGGTTGCTTTGTAGTCTTTGCCATCCACATTAGATGTTGGTATTAGAAACTACAATGGTTCATACAGAACGAAAAATTATCTTTCTATGCTTGCTATTTAATTTTAAATTATAAGCTTTCCTTTTGTTTTATAAAGCTTTACTGGTAAAAATCAACTCTCGATTTAGCTATTCAATGAATGGCAAAACTGCTTTTGTCTTGATTTAGAAATATACTTAAATATTAATTAATACTTAATTTTTAATTTATAGTCATTATATATTTCATGGACAATATTTCATCACAGTGGACTCCCTACCTAAATAGGAAACATCTCATTATAGAATAGTTACCAAAAAAGTGAGCAGAAGCTCTGTAAATCTTGTGCCACACATAGCAACAATAGCTATGAAACCAAAAGAGCAAGAAGCAACATGCAATGGGTCATCTATCCAACACACTGATCTGAAGACACCTTAACTACAGTGAAATCTTGCTGTTCAAGAGTCAGACAGCATAAAAGAGAATAATCATAAGTTATGAGATGATGCAATTAACAATTGCCAAGGAAAGAATTTGCTGCTGGCAACCTCCACTTTCCTCCTCTGTTTTCAGATTCATTCTAAAGTTTTCCACCGTAAACATGTATTACATTTACAAGGAAAAAAAAATCTAAAACAAAAACATCTGCTGTCAACAAGCAAAGAAGCTAAAAAAAAAAAAAAATCAGGGATCTGTCAGAGATCACCACAGCTGTCTAGGATACACCACTGTCCTAGCTCATTCCTCAGGTCCAAAATGGAACCAGATGAAGAGCGAGGGTGCACTGTGTATATGCAACCACTGTATTTTGGTTTTGTAGCTTACAATTTGATTCCCTCCGCCCCCGTAGTACCAGGGACCTTGTGTTTGCAAGGCACGTGCTTATGCCGCTGAGCTATCTACCTTGCCCAACAACTTGATCTTGTAAGCAAACTGATCAGCAACAAAAGTTTGCCCTGTTTAGAGACACTGGGTACCAGCGAGGATTTATTAGCCCCCTACTGGAGAAAATAGCATTCTGGTTTACAAATCAGGAGCTACAATCATCTCTGTGGGAGTTAATCCTCAGTGTCTGATGAACTAGGGTTTTACTTTAGCTTACAATTGTGACTGTTTCAACAAACACTGAACTTAATGTTCATGTCACCATGAATGAGGACAGAGTGGAAGTGAGGCACAATCAATGCAATCAGCAGTTCTCCACAGCAGCAGGGCAGCCTGGCTTCGGGAGGGAAAGGCAGAATATAGATACATAAAGGACCTGTGACAGGAAAGAAAATCAAGCCTTCTTCCCAGAGATCTCTAGGATCATCTGCTACTACACCCTAAGGTAGAGAGCTCACAGGAGCACTGACCTGTAGTATTCAGGTACAGAATGACAGCAGACATTACCACTACTTATAATATGCCTTTCATCTGCCAGGCACAACGCTAAGTGCTTGGCACAAATGATCTTTTAGAATCCTCAAAATAGCATACAAGCCACCACTTCGCAGATAAGGAGCCAGATCTCAAATGATTGCTTCCATCACAAATGCAATGTCAAAAACAGAATCCAAATGCTAATGTCCCCTTCTCTTACTACTACAAACACGCTTCTGAGCACCAAGTTTCCATGAACATCACTTGTCCTTAGGTCTGTAGGGAAGTCCAAGCACAGGTCTGCAGCTCACTAGTAACTGGCAGGATGTGTGAGAAGCCCAAAGTTTGACAAACCAAGAATTACTCACAAAGTAATTCCTCTCTCGGTGCCTACTTGTTTCACAAAATTCTCAAATTTCAGAGTCTCTCAAAAAAACTAGCCTGACTCCCTGGCATTGCTGCAGTTAGTAGAGCAAGAGAAAACAAATCAACAAATAGCTAAAATAATAAATGAAAAATTGGTGGGTTTCAAAAACAGGAGCTACTTGTGTGCACAGGAGCTCAAAACGCCTTGTGAAAGACGTGACTCTCAAAAGAGACACAGCAGTAAGAGTGGTTACCTCTGGAGAGAGAACCTGGCCAGGAAGGCGGGGTGCATTTTTTTTTTTTTTTTTTTTACTGCACATTCCATTACTTGCAATTTCATGCATGTGCATTAGGACCCACTCAAAACATTTAACAATTTTTGTTTTCTTCACACAAATCACACATCACTTGATCTTCAGGTAACTCAATGGAGTTAGAAAGTTAGGAAATCTCATTAGATGGCCAACTAATAAATAGTATGTGTATTCAAGGAACTACCACAGATGAGATACAGAACTAAAAGCAAACTCTACTCAAATCCCTCTCCACTGTCAGAAGAGTAAAGCTCGCTGGCACTGGACATCAGAAAGTTTGCTTACAGTTCCGGAGACTCGAACGGCGTCGGACTCCTTTCAAGGAAAGAAGACGGCATGAGCAGGCCATCGAGGGCAAAATTCCCTCGCCCGCCGGCCCCAGCGCACCTCCAGCCCCAAGCCAGCGGAGACGCCCCACCCCAGCACCGCAGGGCCTCCAGCCTTCCAGGTCGGGGTCGGGAACGCAGAAATGCAGGGAGACTGCTAGGAGCAGCGGAAGCAGGGGGAACGGAAGGATCACGAGGCTTTCGGTTTGTTTCGGAAACAGCCAACCACGAGGTTTCCTGCGGGCAGCGGGTCAGGGAAGGATCGCTCCCCGGCATCTCCCCGGCCCAGGCCGGCCTCCAGCTTTCCGGGGGTTGGGGGCCGAAGGATAGGCTGCGTGCACCCTGGCCGCCCGGGCCCAGATGCAGCTTCGCAGGGAAGCGGGGGCTGAGTCCTACGCTCGGCTTGGGACGCGGGTCGCAAGCCCAGGCTCACCCCGGTCCCCGCCTAGTGCGCGACCCGCTCTCCCTCCCGGCTCAGTGCGGATTCGACTCCTGGGCCGAAAGCCCCGATGGGAGTGATTCCCAGCCAGGCCCTGGCACCCTCCTTAAAGCAGGCTCGGACGGGGCAGCGCGGGATAGGGGTGCCCTCACCTCAGAGGCGAAGGGATTCCTCTCTGAGGGCCTCGAGCAGCGCGCGACGACTCTGAGAGCAGGAGGCTGAGGGCTCCCAGCAGGGAGCTCCAAGCCCCGCCCCGCGCCCCGTCTCCGCCCCGTCACGCCCACACGCCCCAGCCACGCCCTGTCAGCCTGCAGCCTGTCCCCGCCCTATCACGCCCATACACCCCGTCCACGCCCCGTCACGCCCGCACGCCCGGTCGCGTCCCGCCGTGCCCACGCCACGCCACGCCACACCCTGCTCACGCGTGGCTACGGCCGCACCTCGGACCTGACCAGAGGGACATTGGTTTCTCTCTGGAGGTTGGCCCAGTGGCACAGGGTGCCACTTAGGGACCCTGAGGGCACAAGCGCCGCCGTACGAGTCGGGGACACAACCGGGAGGTGACCAAGAGTGGGCGCAGAGGCCCACAGCGGAGTAGGCACCACAGAGGGCAAGGCCTACCACGCATTCTGCATCAACAGATGGCCTGACACTGCTGCTGACCCCCAGGCAAGTCCCACACGCCACACATGGAGCAGTCTTAATTAAAACTCATAGCCAGGGGCTTCCCATACAACTGTTAGAAGTGGCCTTGACCCTCTGGACACCTCCAGAGGCGAGGGTCAAGGTGGTGAGAGCCTGACGGCCTACATTCAAGAAGAAAGGGCTGCCGGTGGAGGAAAGAGGAGACGGTGTGCAACCGAGGGTATCACTGGAGGCGTGATTTTTTTTAAATATGAATGCATAATATTTTAAAATTTTATTTCAGTGAAAGACACATTGCCACAAACTTCACCCCCCGGCGTGCCGCGCCAAACCCCACCCCACCACACACACACACACACACACACACACACACACACACAACACGATATAGACCAGCGCCTGAGTCTGGGCGTGGTGGTGCACACCTGTAATCCCAACGCCAGGGAGGTTGAAAACAGGAGTATCACTACGAGTCCAAGATGCGTAGTGACACACTGCACAAAATACAAACAAAAAAACACCGCATTGAGAAAACGCATATCCCATCCTCTCTGCCACTTTCGGCAGCAGCTCCAGAACCCTTTCATGAGTGTCTTTAGTGATACTGTCCTGTCTGCCTGTGTCTTGATGGATTCAAAACTTTTCCCTTTCATAGTTATTTCGATTTGGGCAAGAGCCAGAAGTGATGCGATGCCAGATTCAGTGAATAAGATGAATGAGGACACAACTCTTTTTAAAAGTCATTTAATTTGAAATATCTAATACAAAGCAAGTATTCCGTTTAGTAATCATAGAGATAAAATTAAGAGAACTATCTTCCATTGTAACAAGTAGCATCTTTTCTCTAGCTCACTTTATAACAAAAGAAACCAGCAACAAAGTGAAGAGACAAAATGGCGTGTGCCCAGCTATTCTTCAGAAAGAACTCAATCCCCAAACTTAAAGATCCAGTCCAATAGTGAGCATCTGAAATGAATCAGTATTTCTCAGATGAAGAAGTACAAACATCAAGGAAATATATGAAAAGAATGTTCAACATCACTGGTTGTTCAAGAATTGCAAAACAGAACAACACTGAAATTCCATCTCAATACAGAAAGAAGGGCTGAGTAACCAATGCTGGTGAAGCCATAGGGGGAAAGGGGACTTTTTCCTTAGCTGATAGGAATGTAAACTGTAAACCACTATGGAAATCAGTATGGAGATTCTTCAACACACTAAAACTAGAGGCTCCATTTTTACCCAGCTGTTCCCTTTCTAAGTATCTTTCCCAAAGAGTTAAATGTCATACCACAGTGATATATGCCCCATGTTTATACCATGAAGAATTTATAACAGTTAAATTTTGGAAACATCCCAGAAGGTCATCAAAAGATGAATGGATAAGAAAATGTGATACTGATATACAGTGGAATACTGCTTCACTGAGTAGAAGAATAAATTTGAGTCCTTTTTAGGTAAACAGATGCACCTCAAGACCATAATCTTAAGTGAAATAAATTGGACCCACAAATTTAAATATCGCAATTTTTTCTCATGTAAGAAAACCAAAGGGTAAATAAGAAACTTAATAGACAACTTGTTCAAATGGAAAAGGGAGCAGAGTTATTAGGAGGAGGAAAGGAAAAAAATGGACAAAAAAAATTGAAGGGAAAAAATGAAAACAATCTGTTATAAATGGGGAGGAGGAAGAAGGCTTGAAGAGAAGGGAGGGGACTGGAGGAAAAAACAGGTTTAAGATGTGTCATGCACAAGTTCTCAAGGATGAATGGGATTATTATATATGGCAAATATGTACTAATTTTTAAAAATAAAAAACAACAGCAGACAGAGCTAGATTGGTGAGATGAGCTTTAGGAGGCCTAGATTCAATAGCCTCCAATATCACAAGCTTCACTGGTGGCCCACTGCAATTGCAAAACATTTGACTGTGTACATATCTGCTTCCTCTTAGTCCAAGGAGAAGTATATTCTTTTCCTTTTTTTTTTTTTTTTCTGAGCAACATCAATAGGGAGGTGGGTCATGCCCACACACTGTACTCTGTAGAACGATTGTGAGGACAATATGCAATATGTCAACTTTCAAAGAAAAAGGGGAAAAGAAAAAAAAAGTAATGTTGATTTAGAAGGGTTAATGTTTAATTATTTGATCAATCTTATATACCTATATGTATTAATCTAAACTGATCTGATGATGAAAATATGTAATTGTTAAATTTAAACAATAAAAAATTGAAACTTGTAAAAATAAAACAACAGCAGAAGAACTAAATATCACTTATAGAACTGATATCATATTTTACTTTTAAAATTCAGACAAGGGCTTGTAAATCTAACCTGAGAAGCACTTAGGAGTAGGCAACTTTTATAAACATCAAAAATTCACATTCAGGTACTATTGTAGTGAAGTCCATTTTATCCCTGCTTACAATTTGGGTCTATGATTCTGTTAAAACTTAAATTTACTATGTTTAGTGGTTACAACCCAGGTTTAATTTTTGTTAAAGTCTGTGTCTAGTTGTCCCCCCAAAGCCTGGTGCAGCCACAGTGTGGGGACTTCCAGAGTTTGAGATTAACCCATGATCCACTGGGATTATGGGTGATATACTGGGATTATAGGTTTTTGTACTGCTGGGATTAGGCATGTGAGTGCTACACCCAACTTGGAGCTGATAGCGTGAATGTAATATAAGAGAGACAAAAACAGACTTCCTCTCTGTTACCATTGTTGGTCTGTTGTCATTGTTGCTGTTCCACTGCCATGAACTGCTGCTCTCTGCCCTGTGCCACTCTGCCTTGGAACCAGCTGAGCATGGACTGAAACCTCCAGTAACTGTGAGCTAAATAAACCTTTCCTTCCTTCATTTGTGTGTTGGGTATTTGTCCCACCAAAGAACAAGAGTAACTAAGACAGAATTTTCTATTTATATGTCTCAGTACTGTAATGCTTTATGTGAAGACAACAGTTGAAATCCAAAAGTAACCATCAGAGCTGGGGAGATCGCTCTGTGGCACAAGTGCCTGCTGGGCAAGTTCAAGGTTGTGAGTTCGAACCCTGGTCCTGAAAAAAAAAAAAAAAGTAACCATCAAATGCAGAACAGAAATGACAAGTTAGGCCAGTTCCTTGAGCATAAACCCCTTTACATCCATGGCACCAGCCTGCCTTCAAGTCTTGGTGCTATCAGTAGACTCTCCCTCCAACATTAAGTAATGTTAAATATGTGATCTTCTGTTCCCCAATAAGAGCAAGTAGACATTGCATATGTGAAGTCTTATGGTCACTTTATTAAGTTAAATGATGAAAGGTATCAGAAGGATATTCCCCTGAAAATTGTTTTTTCTTACAAAAAAAAAGAAAGAAAGAAAATGAAACCTCAGCACAGTCACAGATAACTGTGGCTTTGAAGCCTCTGGAGAGGGAGATATCCGCCACTCTGTGGAGCACCCGCAGGACTGGAGTCTGGATCATCCTCAGTAGAGGACACTCTACATTTGACAGAAATTACAGTAAATGTTTCATCAACAACAGTCCATCAAATTATGTAACAAGTGCTAGGACTTTTAAACTTCATTACACTAAAGGACACAATGTCCTATTTCCCCTTTAACATATCCCAGACAACCGGGCATGGTGGTGCACGCCTGTAATTCCAGCACTCGGGAGGCTGAGGCAGGAGAATCAGTGCAAGTTCGAGACCAGCCTGGGCTACAAAAGTGAGCTCAAGATCAACCTGAACTGCAGAGTGAGACCCTGTCTCAAACAGACAAATAAATAAATAAATAAATAAATAAATAAATAAATAAATAAATAAATAAATAAATAAATAAATAAATAAATAAATAAATAAATAAAACAAAATATCTCAGACACTGCTCCACCCTTGGAACACAATCCATTGTTCCTGACAATGTGTCTTTCACTGTAGTAAGTTTTCAAACACTCACTATGCTTTTCTGTCACCCTTTCAGGGCTTGGGGACGCACGTGGTAAACCTCACAGTTATGGGACAGAGGCCCTTCATTCCTGCGGGATTCTGTCCTCAACTTCAGCAGAGCTCTTTGTTTGTGGGTCATTTCTCTGGCAATAAACTGGCACAGACACTTGCTGCTCCCCCAGACTGATAAAAGGCCTCGTGGGAGTAGTTAAGTTCCAAAGGAGAGGGAGGAGGTCAGGAACGTAAATATAGGCAAGGAGGAGTGCATCTGCACTGAGGCAGATTCCCAGAAGGGCTACAGTGGCATTTGTTAATCATAAACATTTATTATTTTATTTCAGGAACAGAGACAGCCAGGGCATCCTTCTTGTCGGGAAGCATGAGAGCAGGTAGGAGATAAGCACATTCCGTGTGGCTGTGGCAGTAAACCTATGCAATAAAATAATGATTGTAGAAGAGGAGTTTCCGCTCTTCGCCCTTTAAAGCTACATTAAATAAAATGTTTTACAAATTACAAAGGGCCATATAAGGAGGTGTTATTCATAACACTAGTAGAGAAAACACTGCTAAAATTCAAATTGCTTGTGATTGTTTTTCTCCATTTCCCTTAAGATGATCCGCTTTCTTGGTTTACTCAGTGCCTCAAAAGGAAACTTAAATTAGCTTTTATTTCTGTTATAATCCAATCTCAATAACACTTGCTTCACTCTGATAACTGGTTAAAGATAAGAATCTCAAAGCTGAAAACAACTTATTGGAACTGAAACAGCAAAGAGGGTACACTCTGAAAGTTTCTGCTCCTTAACAGTTTAGGGGACCCTGGGCAGTGGCCTGGTGGGAGTTAGCTAACCCGGCCACGGTTATCTTCCTTCAGAGAATGGCAATATGGTAACTCTTATCTTGCCAGGGTTTTGCAAAAACTGATATTTTTAAAACATTTTTTAAATCTTATTTGTTTGGTACAGGATCTCACTATGCAACTCAGACTCATAGTGATCCTCCTGTTTTCAGCCTCCCTAGCACTGGGATTACAGGAGTGCTCCAACACACCAATTTGGGGGCCCACATAGCATGCAGTACCAGGGATCGAACCCAGGTCTTAGTGCTTGACAGACAAACACTTAGACCAGTGAGCTATCTCCCCAGCCTGCGAAAACTGATAGAAGGCCCAAAAAATGTCAAAAATTTAAAGAGGACCAGAGCCAAAGCAAAACATGCCTATTTCCTTCTATCATTTGTTCATTGTATTTTTAAATTCTCACTGTGTATTTCACAGAACAGATTTTTGATTACTCACATCTAAACTACACTGAGTGCCTGGTCACTTGTGCTTTATTGCTATTCTTGTTTGTGGAGAACCACTAAGAACCATCATTTTTACAGATTTTCTAAATGAAGAGACCACTTTACAGATTTACAGATTTACTTTTATCCAAGGCCAAAGTTTAAACAAATATTGAGTAATGCTGACTTTTATCAAAAGCCATGGACCTCATGCTTTGATTGTGAAAATGTCTTTTCCAGAGAGGAACACAGTAGGACCCTGTGCAGTGAGAGGTTACTAAGCAAATGGCCCGAGCAAGGGATAGTCGGAGCATGGAAATCCCTCAGCAAAGTCATAGCTGACAGGAAACACGCGGCCACCACAGGTCAACTGGGGCACTCATGCCAGCCAAGTTCCACATGTGCAGCTCTCTTATTTGCAGTTTTCTTTTTGAAAAGGAACAAAGCCATATTCTGGCTGTGTCATTTTAACAAACTCGTCTTTTGGTCCTGAAGGGATCTCAAAGAGTGAAACTCTCTGGTTTAGTAGTTCATCTCCTTCCCTGGAGAGCTAGGGAGACCTGGGGTGACTAACTTCTTGGGGCCCCGCTAGAGGCCTCAGTCAGGTGAAGGAGACCAGACTTTCAGCTAGAAGCTGAAGGAACTCTTTAAAAATTGGGTTTTCCCAACTTAATTGCCCAAGCTAATGCAGAAGAAAACAGTAGACATGATTTTCTTGACACAAAAAGGAGGGATTTTCTACTTGAACTATGAGTGTTTAATCATTTAAATTGACAATAACATAAAATGGGAGATAAACCTTTTGGCAATGAAGGGATGGGGGAGATGGGAAGGCAGAGACCGAAATACACCAGTTCCCCACGAAGAAGATAGTTATTATGTATCACACACATATTATAATTGAAAAGAAAATTCCAAGACTTTTCTATCTACCTTGGAACAACCTGACATTTTCCACTTGTACTGATGTTAAGAAATATAGTGTTTGAGGCTGGAGTTATAGCTCAGTGGCTTAAGCTCCTGCCTGGCAAGCATAATGTCCTAAGTTAGATCTCTGCTACCATAAAAAAAGAAATAGGGGCCCGGCAGGATGTCTCAGTGGTCTAAAGCACCTGCTTGGGAAAGCTTGGGCGGCTTCAGCAACCGCGGTTCGATCCCCGGCACCACATGCTGCGCCAGCCCTGCCCTCAAGGTGGGCTGAGCCGGCCATAAAAATGAGTGAATAAACAAACAAAGGTTCTGAAACAAGAAAACAAAAAAAGAATTTAAAAAAAAAAAAAAGAAATAAAATGTTGTCTCAGGCCTCTTATTCAGTTGACAGTGCTATGTCAGTAAGTGTTCCTCTTTCATTATCATGACCCCATGCTATGGGTTCTGCATACTTTCTTTAAAAATAAAAAAAAAAATTATTGATTTATTGATTTATGTTATGGCCAGCTCAGCCTGCCCTGGGGGTGGGGCTGGCACAGCATGTGGTGCTGGAATCAAACCACGGTCCCTGTGGTTGCCCAAGTTTCCCTAAGCAGGTTCTTTAGACCGCTAAACTATCTTGCCGGCCTGGTTCTGCATAATTTCTAATGAAGTTATTTGGTCCTTTAGGACTACAAAAATAATTTTCCATGGAAGGAATCTTCAGAATTTTTAGCTACTTTCTCTAGCCCATAATTAAACTTGCACATTTGAAGTCAAAATTAGAAGGTAGTTTGCAGCAATGTAGTCACGCTTCCCAGGAAAATCAAGACAGAGGTGTTTATCTTTGTTGCTTAATGGTAACTGGGGTGTGGATGTCCACTTCTGTTCCACATTCCCCGTGCCTTCTGGTGTCCTGTCTACCCCCACATTCCCAGACTGCCATGACTCAGCTCAGACTGCCCCATCTCTGTGAAAACTCTTGAGCTCTCCTGCTTCTTTTCTCACCTGGTTCTTTCCTAATTAATCATGAAGTGAGGAACCGGAAGAATCTCCAACTGTTTTGTTACAAACTAGAAAATCTTCATGTGGCCTCCTGTTCCTGCCTGTAGCACATGACTGCAATTGCAATGAGCAATTAAACAAAACAACCAAGATATATAGAAAGAGCTACAGGGGCTGATCAAATAGCTCAGTGGATTAAAGTGCCTGCAAGCAGGTGCAGGGGGGGGGGTTCAATCCCTGGGGCCTGCCATCTTGGCTGCACCCCCAGAGGATGCTGAGACCACAGTTGAGACTGGGTATGGTGGCACATGCCTGTAATCCCAGCACTTGGAAGGCTGAGACAGGAGAATCAGTGTGACAAAAGTGGGCTACAAAAGTGAGCTCAAAGCCAGCCTGAACTTTTGAGACCCTGTCTCAAAAGAACAACAACAAAAAAAGGTGGATACTACAAGTCTGAAATAGTAGTGAGACCCTGAACACCCTTCCCTAAAAAAAAAGAGCTACAGGATGCTCTGCTAAAGGAGAAAGCAAAGTGCAGCTTTAGATAGATAGATAGATAGATAGATAGATAGATAGATAGATAGATACATACATACATACATACATACATACATACATAGATACATAGATAGATACATAGATAGACAGACAGATAGATATAGATATAGATATAGATATAGATATAGATATAGATTATAGCCACCTTTTGTGGCTGCAAGGAAACCCAAGAAATAGGACTGATAAGAGTGGTTAATTCTGAGGTGATGCTGGTGGAGAAGGGTGGACGGCGACATAGAAGAGACATTTCACATCGTGCACTTTTCCAGAATGCTAGATCTTGTACTCATTCACATGCATTTGACAGTTATAAACACATACTTTTCTGGGGTAGGAGTAATAGAAATTGAGCTGAGAGATTTCACACTGAGATACATCCTAGTCCTCTCTCTTTCTTTCTCTCTTTCTCTCTCTCTTTCTTTCTTTCTGTCTTATTTTGAGATGAGACCTCATTAGAGCATACTGGCTACACTCAAACTTGCAATTCTCCAGCCTCAGCACACATTCAAAAAAAATTTTTTTATTTTTATAGGTAAATGTTTGTAGTACGTAATGATCACGGGAGAGTGAGAAATTGGTACACATACAGAGCGTAGCTTCATTCTCTGTATGTCTCCTGCTGCTTCCCCACTCCCTCCATGACCTATTTTCCTTTTCCTATCAACTGTCTTTTCTTTTTCTGTTTGGTTTATTTACACTTGGGATTTCTCACATGAGGGAAACCATGCAATATGTAAGCTTTGTGTCTGACCTATTCCACTTGCCATTATGGTCTCTAGGTGCATCTATTTTTCTATAAAGGACTTAAATTGCTACTTCTCTATGGGACAGTAGTATTCCATTGTGTGAATCCTACATTTCTTTTCCTCTCACCTGTCAATAGTAGTAACATATATGGGTCGCTTACAAGATTTTGCTACTGTGAGCTGTGCTGCTATAAATGTGGGCATACACGCGTCACTATAGTATAACGACTCTTTCAGGAGACACCCAGGAAGGAAACAGCTGGGTTGAATGGAATTTCTAGTTTTAATTTTTTGAGACTCTCTGTGCTGATTTCCATAATGTTGTTCTATTTTGTACTCCCCTGGCAATGTAATGAGTTGCTTTTTCCCACAGCCTCTACAGCATCTATTGTTATTTGATTTATTGATGAGGCCATTCTTTTAGAATAACAGGGAATAACAGTTAATTTGCATTTCTCTAATGGTCAGTGATGTTGAACATTTTTTCATACTCAATTTATTGGCCACTTATGCATCTTTTGAGAGAGCACACACTTTTTAAAGAAGAGCCAAGCACGAGAAATCCTTCAGGAGACAGGTATCACTTTGTTTCAGTTTCTGCCTCAGGATTTTTCATATAATAGCAGACTGCAACAAAACCAGGTCCCGTGAGAGCAGTTACTTGATGAGGAGAAATGCGGATCCCCTAGAGACAGGTTCTCAGAGGCCCTAGGGTGGAAGAGGGTCGGCCTGTGTCCCCTCCCCAGACGCGGTAAGGAAGGGCTACCAAGGTGCATTCCAAGACAGCCCCACCATCCCCTTCCTGGGACATACACTGTGTGTCTTCTTCTCTGGAGGAAGCAGAACCTGTGGATGTGAGGAGAGGCCACCCCTGCATTAGAGATTTAATCATTCAAAGAAAAGATGACATCCTGAAGGCTGACACTAACAACAGTTCTACAAAGTACTGTCTATGGTCTCAAACTTAATCCTGAGGGGATTTGACCCTGGAAGATACAAAAAAAAA
>PVJA010002529.1:0-65516 GCA_004027025.1 Myocastor coypus
AAAAAAAAAAAAAAAAAAAAAAGATAGTGATACACAGCAAAGACAGTGACCATTTCAGCACATATAACTAATCACTTACACACAAGACACAGAGCATTATACTAGGCAAAAAGAACATGGCTATCCCCTAGTCCAGATAAAACCAAAGTAGACTTGCTTCAAGGAAGAAGAAAAGAGAATCAGCAAAGTGGACAACCAGAGCAAAACATGCTCAACAGTAAACATTTTTGTGTTGTAGATATAGGCTAACAGAAATTAAGACAATCCAACTCACAGACCAATTTCTTATCAAAGGTACAAATTTTGCATGAAACTTGGAAGCCAAAATTTGTGTCTGTTAGACATTGCTCTTCTATAACATCTAATCTTAAGGTTCTATACAAAATTCTCTATAATCGAATCTCTCCTGATAATTACCAACTAATCGTCCACTTATAATTTACCATGAGATGAAAATGGACAGATTCGAGCCACGGCCCAGACTCGGCATGTGAGTGAGACTTATAATATATGGTATGATATTTTCTTCTAGTATTAGAAACTTTAGAAGCATATTTCCACATTCTATTGACTTTATGTTAGTTCTTCCTTGGCTTACACACACACACATATGAGAAAATATGTATAGAATCTGACACAAGGTTGATAATGTGTTGTAGAAATTTTCAATGACCTTTTAAATGAGTTCATCTAATATAATTATATTTTACATAGTCCTGCATAACTACCATTTTGAGAGTTCTTTTTATTCTTTATTCAACACCACACAGCAACTTCTCTTGCCTTCTGGATTATGGTCTTTGTTATTTTCTATACACTACGTCTGGAGATATTACAGTATTTAGACTTTATATAACTGGAAAATATTTTACTTTTAATTTTCTTTTTTTCATGGTACTGGGGATTGAAGTCAGGATCTTGCACTTGCCAGGAAGGTGCTTATTCTACTGAGCTGTCTCCCCAGCCCCAACTTCTAGTTTTCAAAAGCATGTTTGCTAAGTATAAGATTCAATAAGGACATGTTTTTTTCAGTCCTTTGAATTAATTAGTGTAGTTTCTTACCCATTTGCTCTTTAGTTTTTCTATCGTGGAATAAGATGCTATTCAATTTTGTTCCTCCATAGCTAGTGCCATTTTTATGTATATGCTTTAATGAATTATTCTTTACAATTAGTTTTTGATAATTTCATTTTTTTGTGTATCTTAGTATGAATCTATTCATATTTCTTATACAAAAAGTTCATTGTTATTGGAAATTTGGTGCTATGATTTCAACTAAATTCAGGAACTTTAAATCTTTAAATACTTGCTGTCTACCCCTTTGTTTTATTTTTATAGTTTGTGTTACATATGATTTATCGTTAGCTTTGTTGCCTATAGTTTCTAAGATGCAACCTTATTGTGTCTTTGCAAACAAGATACATCTCTTAAAAACTGATGAAAATCTCCATACAAATAGCTCTATCTTCTGGACTACGGTGCAACTCTATTCTCCATACATAACTATAGAAATACTATAGAACCCAAGAGCACTAGGTAAGCAAACGAAATACAATCCTGAGCCATGTGAACAAGATGATTTGATGAATCCTTTTAGTGTAAGTTTAGAAACACAAGGGAGAATAAAAAAATACATGCGCACTGCAGCCATGAGTGAAATACCCAGACCAGCTGTGCAGCTTGATGGGGGGGGGGGGTGGAGGGAGGTGGTGGCACGTGTTCCCAGCGCAGACACACATACTCTCCTGCAGTCTTTGGCTTCCCTCCCACCCTCGATACATTCACTGCTACCACTCCCAAAAGAAAGATGAAAAATAAGGAACGCCTCATGAATTTGCATGTCATCCTTGCGCAGGGGCCATGCTAATCCCTGTATCGTTCCAATTTTAGTATGTGTGCTGCCAAAACAAGCACTGCCTACCCCTTTCCACTTCGAGAATTCTAAGTTTCTTCATTTTGACACAAAGTGAACTATTATATTACTGACCTGCAACTTCTTTCTTCATTTTTATTTTAGACAATTTTTATTCTTATATTCATTTAAGTTTGCAAATTATTTATAATGTGCAATTATTAATCTCATGCTATGTATTCATTTGAGAAATGTTTCTCTAAAATTCACTTTGCCTACATCTTATATCCTTCAAATTTCAATATTTGTTTACAGTTTTAATATGATATGTAATTATTAATTTTCAATAAAGTTAACAAAAAATGAACATATTTTTATAACTTAGAAAATACACTACTCTTCTGTATAGAATATTTCTATTCACTTCTAAATATGCTTTATTTTGACAACTCCCTTCCCTGGCCAACTCACATTTATCACACTTTTTCTTGGTTCTTTATGGTTTTCTCCCACACAAGTTTGTTACTTTTTCTCACTGGCTTTAGTATACACACATCTTCAGCCTACACTAAGCTTTTCATTTCTCATAACTGTACCTCCAAAACCTATCAATGTTTCAGTACCTAACTGGCAGCAAGTTTGAGGTGTGCTCAAAACATAGTGAATATTTTATTTAAAAGTAAAAGTCATTACAGCAAAAGACACTTTGCCACAGGTCTTAATCAAAGTGGTCTTACTCTGAACACACTCCATCATCCTCCCCACTTTCTGAAGAATTTCAGCACATCCTCTTTCATGAGTGTCTTTAACTGTCCTGTCCTGCCTGCTGAAATGTGCTGAATGAATTCAAACTTCACCTCTCATGGCCATTTGACTTGGAGAAAAAGTCAGAGGCCACATAGTGCCAGATTTAGTGAAGGAGGTAGGTGAGTAGGCTCCATAATGTTTTTATTTAACTGAAACTGCTGTAAATGTTTGGACTCCATACAGAGCATTGAAGAAGCCATGAGAAGACACTCGTGAAATCTCACAGGACTTCCAGAACTGCTTTGCAAGGTGGCAAAAAAAAGGTGAAATAAGTGTGTCATAAGTAAGGAGGTATGTTTAAGGGGATTTAACAGCAAGGTGTCTTTTACCAGAATAATTTTGAATGTTTAATTTACAGGCCAACCTTTTTGTCTATGCTTCATTTATGAAAAATGGAGTGATGAGCTCAATTGATTACGCAAACTTCAAGATCTGACACTTAAAATCAGCCATAATAACAAAATCACAATACAGCTGTACTTTGTTTATTTTTAAGTTCACACTACATTTTAAGAAAGCTCCAGCATTGACGATTAAAATGTATTGATATTTATCAGTGTGAAAATTAAGTAAACGTATTTTGTTTTTATTTGTTTTTATGAACAGAATAGATTTACTGGGGGAAAGAAAGTTCCTGTCTGAGAGAGGAACAAGAGAGGGGTTCGAGTGGGTTGTCCCCCAACAAATGCATTTTAAAATGAAGTGATTATCACATATCAAACTGTCAGAGAAAATTAGATTTTAATTGTAAATTATATTTCAGGTACTGCAAACATTCTTAAGATTCCACTACTGAAAACACCGATTTAGGGTAGAAATATTTAGGAAGAAAATCTCAAAGAAAACTAGACTATTCTGAAAATAACTCACTTTACTGGAATTTTCACCAGAAATCGTACCTGAGAAAGCTGATTTCTATGGTTGGAATGCATGTCATGACAATCCCTGAGCCTCTTTAACATAAAATACAACTACCACAACCATGAAAAATGTTTAAATTTTTAAAATCTTTTAGTAACACTAGTGTCTGATTCCATAATTCACGTCCATTCTTGGAAAGCACAATAATTTAGAAATAAAATGTATCTTAAGAAAAGACAAAAGCCTAGCCATTACATTAGATTATTCAGAGTCTAGGAAATAATTTAAAATATGAAACCACCAAGGATAAATTGTGAATCAAGCAAATATAGATTCTACCAAATCAAGGAAATTTTACATATTTTGAGATGATAAAGGATAACAATTCAAAGACATTTACTTTGCCTTAAACTCACTGCACATCAGGGCTGACCAGATAGCTCAGTGGACTAAAGAGCATGCTTATGCAGACTGAGAGACTGGGGTTCCATCCCTGGACCTGTCAAGTGAGCCCCGCTCCCCAAGTGCCCTGAGAGGGCAATTGACATTAGGCTTGGTGTTGTACGCCTGTAATCCCAACACTTGAGGAGCTAAAAAAATGGGAGGATCACTGCAAGTCCAATCTATGTAGTGAAACCCTATAGTCCCTGTACTAAATACATTAAAAATAAAAAAAGAAATTACAACAATATTGCAATGTATCTCAGAGCTTCTCACCTGGCTGGATATTTTCCCTGATGATGGTTACATGGTTGTCCCGATCTGGTCGCGTATGCTCATGCCAAAAGCCTATCACATGACCCAGTTCATGAACGACAATCCCAAACTTGTCACAGTTCTTTCCAATAGAGATGGCCTGAGGTCCATTTCCCCTGCGACCCACGTAGGAACAGCACCTGTAAGGAAATAGGAAGCGGATACGGTGGTGGAGAGGATACTTTGGATAAGGTACAACATTATGTTGTTCGTAGAGATCAAACAAGTGTAATGTGCTGAGTAGTCCAACAGGGCCAGAGGCAGCGCAGCCTCCTGTTAGCACACCTGGATAACTACCGGGTCTCCAAGCATCATTTCAGTTTATGTATGTTAGGGTTTGTGTCTAGGTGTCTCCCCAAAGCTTTCTATAGTCATGGGTGGCTTCTGGAGTTTGTCATTGACTACTGTAGGTGTGGGTGCTGCACCTGCCCTGGGACAGGTAATTTGCATTACAAAGTAAGGAGAAGAGAGAAGTAGCTGTCTGAGCTGCTGCCATCCTTTGCTCTCTGCTCTTCACTGCCACCATGAACCGCTGCCCTCTGCCACGTGCCACTCTGCTTTGGAGCCAACTGAGTACGAGGTGAAACCTCCAGTAACTGTGAGCAAAATAAACCTTTCCCTCCTTCATTTTGGGTGCCTTGATATTTGTCCCAGCAATGAGAGAGGAGTAACTGAGACAATGGATAATAGAAGTTTCCAAATAACGGACTGAGGGCTGGGGAGATATCTCAGGAGCATAAGCACTTTAATTCAAAAAGGCAAAAATTAATTAGGAAGTGATTACAAAGTTTCTCACTATTTAAAGTTTCCTAGTACATCTGACAGCCTTTTTGATTTTACACAAACCTAAGTGCGTTTGCACGCTTCCCAACGTACTCCCAGGCACTTTCTGTTATGCCACTCAGATGAGCGAATTCGTATTTATTATTTGCAAATCTCATCAGAAATAATTCGTACTCATTATTTACAATAGGTGCACAGTTATGTTTAGTAGACTAGCTAAAGCTCACAAAATGATTCACAGAAAGAACGGAAAACTCATGGGGCGACAGAAGTCAGTAATTTGTGTCATTAGCTCAGGTAACTTCTTAGTAATCATTTTAATCTATACAAAAACATTTGGTCGGTACTCAAATTCTTACTTGTTACATACCCAACCAGTGTGAAAGAAAAACAAATTTTTTAAAAGTTTTGGTGAAATTAAAACCATAAGCCTAACTTGTGCTGCCTTAAACCAAACTTAAACAAACAGAAATAATAAGATGATTACATACCAAGTAAATTACCTACAGTGAATCATTCTTTCTAGTTATAAACAAAGAAGAATACTTTACAAAACGAGTTCTGGGAGACAGGAAAGCAATGTGATCAAGGCACTTAATCCTTAAAAACCATTTTAAAATAATTGAATCCATTGTAGTTTGGGCACAAACTTAAGTGCAAAATCAAAAAGACTGTCAGATGTACTGGGGAACTTTACATAGTGAGAGTCTTTTTAATCACTTCAATAATTAATTTTTGCCTTTTTTAAATTTAATAAATCTGCAAAGTCTATGTCTATTCAGTCTAACAGTATTCAATTCAGTATTCAATGGAAAGGAAAAATAAGTTTCCTTCTGCCTTATTCATAAAGCTATTATTTTACAGTGGTCATACAAAAGTAGAAAATTGTACTATGATCCTTGACTAAATAAAAGTCTTAGGTGCAGAAGAATCTTACACATTCAAATTAACTGAAATACTAAATATATGATTACACAAATATTAGGTATGGAATGGCAAGCTAGCATTCAATTGGGAACAGCACAATTTAATTGTACCCAAGCACCATATTTTGTGTGTGTGTCTGTGTGTGTGTGTCTGTGTGTGGGGGGGGGGGGCGCAGGGTCTCACTATGCACCTCCAAGTCATAGTGATCCTCCTGTTTCCTGCCTCCCAAGTGCTGGCATGCACCACCATGCCCAGACTTCATCACCAGCTCAGTGCACCTGAGAATGGGGCCAGCAGGAATCGAACTCTAGCCCCTGCACTTCCCTAAACAAGTGCTTAGTCTGCTGAGCTATAATGCCGGTCCTCCCAAGCACCATCTTAATCTCCAGTGTAGCCCCAGTTTGATCTCATTTTCTTCCACAGGACTCTTGAATTTTTACTTCTAATTTGCATGCCACCTTTACAGTTTGGCCATTATAAAATCCATCTGCTCTCTCGTGAGAAACTTCTACCAAGTACTGGAAAAATCTTGCAGCTTCTTAAATCACAAAGAGCAAGACCAAAATTTGACATTCTCTACATTTGTGTTCAGTGCCAAACTTTCCTTGATTTTAATCCATAAAGACACTCATAAAATTAGAATTATTTCTTTATTTTCATCTTTTGTATTTAAAATCTCTCCAGTTATTTATCTTAACCATACATTTTTCACATAAAATTATTCATTCATTCATTCATATATTTATTATAACAAGAGGCTACCAAAACTAATGTCACCATGAAAATATAAGATAATCTTGGGCTGGCAATAGAGCTCAGTGGTCAAAGCACCAGTCTGGCAAGTGTGAGGACCTAAGTTTGATCCCCAGTGTCACATGCTGCTCCCACCCCTAAAGCAGGTGTGGTGGCGCACCCTCACAATCCCAGGGATAGAGAGGCTGATACAGGAGGATCCCTCCAAGTCTGAATTGCATAGCAAGACCCTGCGTAATAAATAAATAAATAAATAATCAGGACAGAGTTCTTCATTTTTTTGCTTATTACTTGGCTGTAAGTATCTAAAGCAATGTCTAGCATCAGTCATGCAATATTTGTTAAATAGTGACCTTGAATATGTATCCACCTTTTATAACTTCTCCACTTGGAAAATAAATAAACATCTCAATTTGTCATAACCCTAACTGAAGGTTAAGAAGAGAAGTTCTACCTACTGGCTTCCCCAGCCAAGTTTAAGGTAACTCCCGTTTCCTCCGGTTTCATTTCGCCCTCTGCTTTCGACTCATAATATTGCTGTATTCATTTCTTGCACATCAATACGATGGGCTCGACCTCCAGTCTATATCTGAAATCAGTCTATTTCTCATGGTCACCACTGCTGACATTCTTGTCCAAGCCACACCTCCTGACTGGTCTTTTTTTCCCTCTTACCTTCTTACAACAGGGTTTCCTTATCACATCGATATTTTAAAGATGTCAAATCACACTACGATGTTCTTGAATGGCTCAGTGGCTCACTGTGTCACTGCATCAATACTCAAGATATCCAGTGCCCTTCCTTCTCTCAGAGAAGATTACACTTCTCTACTTGACCAGTGCTAGGTTTTGTCATGTGCTTGCTATGGGTAATGTCACTGAAGCCAAAGCTGTATTACTGTATTACTTACAATTCTACAAAGTACATATGTATACTTTGGTTGGGCTGATGCAGCATGTGGTGCTGGGGATTGTGTCATGGTCCCAGTGCTTGCCCAAACTTTCCTAAGCAGGCACTTTAGACTGCTAAACCATCTCACCAGCCCCCCAAAATACTTATATTAAATGATACAAAATCAGGCTGGCGATATAGCTCAGTGGACTAAACACCTGCTTAGGCAAGCACAGGGACCAGAGTTTGATCCCCAGAACCACCAGCTGTGCCAGCCCAGCCCCCAGGCACACTGAGCTGGCCACCGCGTTGAGGTGTGGGGATGCATACCTGTAATCCCTGTTCTGAGAAGGCTGAAAACAGAAGAATCACTACAAGTCTCAGCTGCACAGTGAGACCCTGTACCAACTACATAAAAACAAAATAATAATAATAATAGCAATAATGCAAAGTGGTAAAATTATATTATTTCTAGAAAACCTTTTAAGAGCTAACACACAGCCACCATATCATTTCCATCTCATTTGCCACAAAAGCAGCTACATTCAAAGTGAGGCTTCTCAGTTACAGAGCCACTGTGGACCAAGGTATACATGGAGTGCAAATAAGGAACAAATGTTTGCTGATCAACGCTACTGAAACCACAGGGTCATTGGGTATTATGGCATAAATTTGCTAAGCTGACTAAGCAAACTCTTTAAAGTATTCACAAGGGGCTAGGGAGATAGCTCAGTAGAATAAGTGCTTGCCTGGCGAGTGTGAGGGTCTGAGTTCACCCCCTGGTTCTGCCAAATGATAATGATAATAATAATAATAATAATAATAATAATAATAATAATAATAATAATGTCTTCACAAAAATAATAAAAATATTCACACACCACTGTCTTATTATTACCCCACTATTCACCAAGCTGTCCATTCTTCTAGGTCTACCTTGAACATGCACGCAGATGAGCTCCTGTACCTCAGAATCTATTTCCTATCTATCCTCTCTGAAGGAAACTCTGTTCTCTCAAGCATCAGGTGACTCTTCCCCTATCTTTTCTCAGTTTTGGCATAAGTGTCCTCTTGATACCACTAATTTTTCTTTCAGTCTCCCTTAAAGTGTAGAGCAACTGTTATATTTCACCCACATTTTTCTTTTCTACCTCCGCATCCTAGAATGAAATCTCTTTGTGTGCACAGGCCTGCCCTAGAACCAGGCCTGCCAGGCAACAGGCAGCCCACGGAGCTCCACTAGGTGCGTCAGGAGAGCAGATTTCAGAGGGCAGAGGGGGCAGACTCCAGCAGTAGGCAGAGTTTGCATGTCCCTGATCATGGCGTACACGTGAAGGGGACGCATTCCCTTCCTGAAATCGTCCCTCAGCCTGCCTCACCAGTGTTGCCACAGGTACTGTTCTAGAAATTACCTAACAACTTTCCCATAAGCTACTCTGCCTGCTTATGATAGTTTATTTTTGTCATGTGTAAATGACACTGTAGGCTAGCTAGGACACTTCTCTGCCTAACTACAACCTCCTTGTAGAAAGAAAACACCTTGTTTACAAGTTTATTTTCCTAAAATTCACATCATTTGTATAAAATCAAGACTTGTTTGTTCGTTTGTTTGTTTGTTTTGTTTTTGTGGTATCAGGGATTGACCTCTGGAAATTGTGCTTGCCAGGCAAGTACTTATTGCCCTGAGCCATCTCCCCGGCCCAGAGACTGCTATCTTAATCTATGTCTGCCTAAGTGGGCACTTTAATCAGCTAAGGTATCTGGCTGGCCCCATCATAAATATTAAAAATTAATTATTCACTGTGTATTTTAATCATACCTTGTATTTATTTATTTGGCTCCAAACTTTTGTGCAATACTAACTTCTAAACCCTTTAGTTATTGCACTTTTATGAGTTCAAGTGCATAGCTTTTATATCAGAATATTAAAATAATAGTCTTTAAATCATCAGGGCTGGTGAGATAGCTCAGTGGTCTAGAGTGCCCGTGTAGCAAAACTTAGGCAACTACTGGGACCGTCATTCAATCCCCAGCACCACATACTGTGCCAGTCCCACCCCAGGGAAGGCCGAGCCGGCCATAATAAATAAATAAATAGATAGATAGATAGATAGATAGATAGATAGATAGATAGATAGGTAGATAGATAGATAGATAGATAAATAGTGGCTAACTTTATTTCCAAAGGAACTTAGAAGTACAAAATAACTAGAATGATTAGTAGGTCAATAATCCATTTTCATACAAAGAAACACCCTTTCTATTTCTGAAAAAAAAAATTTTAGAAAAATTTCAAACTACAAAACAAGTATCAAAACAAATCACTAAAGTTTAATATTGCTATTATAAAAGTCACAAAAATAGGTGTACTTTAATATTTAGAATTCTGGTAACATAATTTCAAGGGTTGAGTTTCTTAGAATTTAGCTTCAAAAGTACAATTATTTTTGGTCGGGTCATATTCAATTTTCATATTGCTAAGTTATTGAAGTATATGTTCTGCAACACTTCTTCAAATTATTAAATAGTCGTGATGGAAAGGATAAATTCTTACATTCTTTTATAATGGAATTACTGTGTTTAGACCATCTTTAAACTATCCATCCTTCCTAACCACATAAAGTACAAGCACTAGGAAGGAGATGGAGATTTGTTTGCCCTGATCATTAACAAAAACAGATGTCTGAGCAAGCTGAGGTAGTGTAACTGGTGCAGAGCAAAAGTGAAAAAGGAAAAAAATGTTTTGTATGCGTTTATTTTACAAAATATATAGGTGGGACAGAAGAGACATTGATCTACATACATTATATATGTAGAAATATGTAAACTAATCTATATATATTCCAATTAGATAATTAGAAAGAAGGAAGGACAGTCAAGACTTGGGCCTTTAAAATATTAAACAGATACAAAGAAGCAGGAGACATTTCAGATGTAACTGAAACTTATCCAGCCAAAATTAGAGTAATTTAGAAGAAAACACTGCTTAATTATTAAACATTGCCTAATAAAAATTTATGGCACTATCCAAAAATATCTAGAAAGATACTGACACATAACCTTTTATAATGTTCCTCAGGTACAGGCAACATTGAAATGCCTTCCTTTTTAAGTTAAATTTTCTTCTAGGAAAATGTGGCAAAACAAAGATGACATAATGGACCTACAGCCAAGACCAAGTCTTTTATGTTTCCTGAATGAGGACATGTCATTAGAGCAAGGACTATTTTCTCCAAAAATTAAGCTTTTATTTTGACTACTTCACATGCAGTGCAACAAAAGATATCCAACAGCAAGAGCAGATTGGGGAAAATTCATCACGCTGGAAGAATTTCAGCTAATAAATAAAAACAACAATTAAAAAGAAAGCACTAGAAAAATCACTGTTTTGTAATGATGACAATATTTACAATAAAGGAAGGTGGCCGCCACCACTTGTACCTCAGAAATCCAGGCAGAGTATGCTCCAGACAAGAATCCCTATAAAATGGACAGCACAGCCTGTCACATGTTCTTAGGAAAAACAAGCTGGATTTAATCAAAGCTTTATGTACAAATTCCAAATAATTTGAAATACAGGGGAAAGCAGTGTGAAAACGTCAAACATAAGAAAACTTTTCAAGAATACAGTAGTGCCTGGAGAACTATTATTACCGTATCACAGCTGGATTATGGAATTCGTGGGGTGATATGGGGCACAAGCAGCTGAAAAGGGAAATGTGGTAAGTTCACGACAGTCTTTAAATGTCATATCAAACTACTTGGATTTAAGGTCCCTAATTAGCCTCGTAAAATGATAATGGTCTTCACCTTTCAAAGCAGGGAAGTGTCCTTCCTTTTCAGCTAAGTTTAAGAAACATATTCAAGTAATTCAATATTAATAATGATCGTTGTCACCTTGCCCCATACCTTACATAACTGGTAGGATACAGAACGCATTGTCACAACTTATAGAACCACTTTTTAATTGTTCAGAAAGCATTCATTATCCTGTAAGATAGGAATCAAGAAAACACCATTAGAGTAACAAAAGACTAAACAGTCTCAGAAAGTGTGACGTGTTGATCCAAGGAGCACGGTCACAAAGGAATTCTAATAGCAACAACTCCGGGAGGCAAACGTTGAGAATGGGTGTAACCCTCGGGTGTGAAATGCTGGGGACATGAGTGATCAGGGTGTTGCCCTGGGATGCGATAAACACCAGAACGCCACCTGAGGGTCATCCCAGAAACTTACTGCATAGACTTTATAGTGAGCACAACAGCACCGCTTGTCACCACACACACATTCTCACTCAACTGAGTGAGACGCCCGCAGGGCCACTGCTGCAGGAGAAAGTAGCTGTGGTAGCGGAGGGGCACATCTTTAAAAATTTAAAGATAAAATTTTTAAATTTTATCTTTCCTAGGAAACATTCTGAAATCCTTTCCTTGGTGCACTTACCCACAAGGTCTGTAGGTGAACACAATATAACTTTCTTCGTCACTTCTTTCAATGAAAGTCACGCAGGTGTGCTTCTCCCAGTGTCGCATGGCCTGCTTGAACATGGCCCGCTGGCTGCCTGGAAAAAAGTGCACACCTTTAATGGGTGCTTGGAACGCTGGTTCCTCCATGCTGAGGCTGGTGGGGCCAATCAGAATGCCACCACTATCATCACCCGAAGAAGACTAGTTTATAGAACCACAAATCGGTCACTGTTAAGAATCGACACTCACTTCGTAATCAGAGGGTTAAGTTCGCTATCTCTACAATGAAGTGTGTGCAAGGCTCTTATAAAGGGTGTATACATTCCTCCTGTCCTATGAAGAGAAATGAGGCTCAGATTTTAAGGGGCACATTTGAAAGTCTGCTTAAAAACACTAAAAGCATTTTAGACTCTTAGAACACAAGATTAAAAATATTTTCTCAGGCTCAAAGGAATTCTAAACTAGTAACCGAGATGAATGGAGTAGTTTTCCAAGTTTGACTGAATACCAAGTCTCTATGTTCATGTTCTATACAAACACACACTTCACCTATATGATAGCTTCTATTTCTTTATCAAAACAGACACTCTGGGAATATCTTACCAGTAAAGTTGCCTCCTATAACATAAGGAATAACACCTCCAGGCCATATTCTTTCTGTTCTGGATGTAGCAGCTCTGGGAACTCGATTTTTCTCGTTTTGCCCTGAGAATTTTTGAGGTACTTTTCCCTTAACTGTGCTGTTTTGCTGCAAGCCTGTAGTGACATTTAAAACATTCTGTGAAACAGAAGTCCTTGGTCACAGAGTCACTTACCTCTTAAAGGACAAAAGTTGAAATGTCTTATTTACATATTTGTATAAATATGCACAAAGTGTAAAAAAAAGGCAAAGAAGGAACACCTTTCAGTTATATGGCATACTTTAGAAAAGCATTGAAATATTTAAGCATTTCATGTCAAAATACTATTTCTGAATGCTCTATGCCTGAAATTGATGAATTCTCACATAAAAGCTTGCAGGAGATAGAAGCCAGGTAGCATATAAGCAATAGAAAACACTGTCTTATATTTTCTAACTTATTAAACTCATTCCCATAAACTTTTATATGAAAAAAAGTGTTTAATAAAATTCTGTAGTATGCAACACCCTTATTATTCCACCTTGTAGGTTAGGATTTGTGTACTGCAGTACAGCCTAAAATTATGCATAGTACATTATATACAGATAGATAACACAGATAAATGTAGACTCAGCCACCTGAGACCAGCTGCCATCTCTTCGGCAGTTTCCTCTGGATTTGTCTCTGGGGAGACTTAACAGTCACACACCACAGGACCCAGTCAGCATCAAATCCAGTCTGTTCTGGAGTGGCTTCCAGAGATAGAGGCCTTTACCACGCTTCACGACCTTCTATGTTTTTTGTTATTGTTTTCTTTTTCAGAAACGTGCATAACTATTCTTTTTCATCTCTCATTATGGATATAAGCACCCTATGACTGATAAATGCTTTAACATTACTAATGTTGACTTCATGACCTCTCTGCCTATCTATCTAACAAGTCTATCCTCATAATATCCTGGAGCAAAGTTTCTTTTCTTAGATAAATTATTATTTGAAAATACTTCAAGAATTTAATTGTAATCTATCAATTTAAGGAACCTTAAGATGAACAATGAAGGGCTGGCCTAATTGCTCAGTGAATTAAAGAGCCTGCAAGCAGGTGCAGGGGCCAGGGTTCGATTCCCAGGCCTGCTGTAGCAGCCGTGTCCCCAGAGTATGCTGAGGTGGCAATTGAGACTGGGCATGGTGGTGCACGCCTGTAATCCCAGCTCTTGGGGGGCTGTGAACAGGTGGATCACAAAGAGTCTGATCTAGTAGTGAGACCCTGAACACTCTGTAGACTTTTCCTGAAGGGAGAAAAAAATATGAACAATGAATGAAAGATTTTTAGAAATTTTAATTTTATACATAGTTGTTAATAAACTTAATGCTATGAACATTAACAAATTATAAAACCAAAATAAATGTTCTGAATGTCATGTATATGTTTTAATGGAAAATATTATTTTAATCTAATAAATTGAATTTAATATAAGTAGACTTTATATTATTTCAAAACAAAATATTCTGATATTTTTCCATTGACTAAAATGGTTGCACTCCATGCTTTATAAAAATATCTTCATAGGATATCCAATTAACTGAGAAAATGTTTTTAAAAAATAAATGCCCCACACATTTTAATAGGGAGAAAACTAAAATAAGTTAAGAACAGCCCAAATTAAGTTCTAAAAATATTGCATCAAGTATAAGCTAACCAAGCAAAAATCAGTAAGTGCTTTATTGTTTGGTTTGTTTTGTTTTGTTAGCATAAAGCCTCTATGCCTCATCATAAGACTACATGGATTGGTTTGTTGTTGTTTTATGTAGTTGGTACAAGATCTTGCTACACAGCTCAGACTCTTAGTGATCTTCCTGTTTTCAGCCTGCTCAGCACTGCGATTACAGACTGCACGCCACCATGTCTGATCTCAGTGGCCTGCTCAGCTCCAGGGCCGGTCCAACATACAGTGCCTGGGGTCAGACTCAATCCCTGCACTTGCCTAGTCAGATGCTGAGTCCACTGAGCTATCTCGCTGGCCCCAGATTCTTAAAACTACTAAATGCAATGAGTATAATATTTACTATGCATCAAGCCAAGAGCCCGCAACTTTTAACATAGATATACCAGAGCTGATTCTTCTTATCCGGTCTATGAGTTGATAGAGGGCCCCTCGTTTCTTTGTTATGCTATGGTCTCCAAGTCCCCCTTAAAAAGCAAGAGAAAATAATACCAAATTAAAATGTTTCTGAATATTCTCACAAATGAACAACAGGTAACATGCTACAATTATTTCTTTCTGGACCTCAGTTTTATATGGCCTTAGAATTAGGAATGTCTATGAATCTTTGTAGAGGATAAAAATTCCACAGCAACAAATGTTGGTTAAAAAAAAAAAAAAGTAAGGAGCCACCATGTGGGAAATTTAAGGAATGATTGAAATGGCTTTATTTGGATATCATGACAGTTGAGTAACTGTTGATAATTTGAAATATTTCCCTCCACTGTGACTTTGACATCACATACTGCTATGTAAAATGACAGCGAGTTATTTTGTCCTATTGATTATAGTCCAGCTGCTTTCCCTATGAAAATTGAATATTTTCAGCAGCCAAATGGAAATAGAAATATTAGGAAAGCAGATCTGCAAAGATTATGAGGTGAGTTCTAAAGCTTTGAAACATTTTAAAAGAAAGTAAAATCATCTCAAATTCTATAAAGTGAGCTCACTAATTACTAACATTAATAACATTATTTGAATAAAAAAATCAAAGCAGAAATGCAAATGTTATTCAACTACAAAACCCGTTCTACTGCAACACACAGTGTAAAAGGGAATGCACATGGAAGAGAAGTAGGGTGGAAAGAGGAAATATGTCTTTGGACTTAGCCAGTAAGGATGAGGAAGGGTGAGTGTTCCTGGCACAATATGAAAAGCAGAACACTTGGCAAAGCCAAGACCCTTGATTCTTAGCCCACAATTTGGATAAAATGCTGCTCCTGGTTTGATCCTTTATTTGTGCTACTGTCCTTGAAGATTGTATGGGTGAATAAGTAACGGTTCTCATTGACTGAACAACCAATACGACTACCAATAACAGGAGTACCAGTGCAGCTGCATGTCAGCACCGTCAGTATCTGCCTCACAGTTTCTTGGGGGTAAGAAAGTAAAAGTCAGTCCACGAAGACAACAGGCTCTTCTCAAGACTTTGAATGAAATCTGATACCTGGAAAGCTAAAACTAAAACAATAAGATCTACTGCCATATAAGCCTCTGAAGAGGAAAAGCAAGTAAGTCCTTAAAAGGCAAGTGCTTGCTCACTGCCCCGCAATCTGCCTAATCATTTGCATTACATGGTCACATTTTTTTGCTGTACATCTGGACAAAAATTTTTGAAATTTTTTTCATTGAACGTTGTAGAAAGATGAAGTCATAGTTAAAAGTTTTCATTCCTAAGTAGTTACAAAAATACTTTAAAAGAATGGTGTCTATAGTTTTAACTGACCATTGTATAGCAACGATATTTATACTAGCAAGACCTGAAATATATAGAAATAGATTTATAAAGGAGCTACTTGTGAGAAAAAAGCAATGGCTTTGTTAATATTGAAGCTATTATAAGGGTAATCATGAGTATTGACTTCAATAAATAATGTTTCAAAACTATCAAAGACAATAATGTTTGATATATTTCAGCAAGTTTTCAATGACTTTTATACCAATTGAAATAAATCACTGCATAGGTGGCTCACCAAAACAGCAAAAAAAGGAAAAATGTTTATTTTGAAGCTATTCTAAAACACTAAGCATGTACAAATTAGATAAATATTTGTGGAAAAACGTGTACTTTAAATTGAAAGATCAATATTAATGCAACACAAGTAAATTAAAAAGAAAAGAAGCAAAAATCTTCTTATATTGTTTGATATTAACTTGAATAATGCAAGTTATTACTGAAGTATAAGATATGTGTTCCTTTCATTAATACAATTAAAATATTTTTTTGTTTTTTCTTTAAATACAAAATAGTTAAAAAAGCATTAGAATAAATGTATTTAATAGAGTATGTAATCTATTTTATTCTGTGCTTTTAAAATAATGTTTTTTTTTTTCCAGATGTACTATCACAGAGCTTAACTCTCAATGGAATAATAAGTGACAGCGGGGTATAGTGAGGCACACTTCTAATCCTAGCCTGCACTTCTAATTCCAGCACTAAGGAAGTCTGAAGTTCAAACAAGTTCAAACCCAGCCTGGACAACTTAGCAAGATACTGAAATCCTGTCTTCAAATTCAGGGACTTGTAGCATGGAACTATCTCCCCTCTCCCAGAAATGGTAGAAATTTTTAAATCACAGATAATTAAAAGTTTCAAAATAATGGGGAAGAAGTTAGAGAAATGACTGAAACAAGTGTTAAAGCAAAGGAATTGTTTGGTAGCAAACGCCACTCACAGTGGACCTAGAAATTTGCTGAGTGCTATCATTGTTCCTCTGTCCAGAATAAACGCCTTTCAGGGTAGCATTAAGAGAGATACAGCAACCTCTGCAGCTGAAGAATCTGCCAATAAATGGATTCCACAAGCATATAGCACAGCTGTACTGCAGAGCAGGGTCTTCTCCTATCTTAGAGTGAGTTTCAGAGAACACTGTGGCTATAGCTAAGACCAGAGCATGCTAAGCTTACATAGAGTTTTCGTATTTCAGATGAAACTTAGATTTTATCTTATATACTCTTCTCTTGAAATAATTATCTTAGACTTGGTAATATTTTCCTATGTGCAGCAATGTCTTTATTCTTAAAGAGTACATACTAGACTATTTAATAAAATGATGTTTTCATGTTATTGCTTGCATATATTTTCTTTGGTCAGTTTCAAACTGTTTTATAAACCCTGATGCATGTACAGACACACACACACACACAGGTCAAATTAGCAATCTGTCAAAAGCACTGAATCTGGAGCTGGGGAGATGGCTCCGAGGCACAAGTGCCTGCTGGGCAAGTGCAAGGTCGTGAGTTTGAACCCCGGTCCCACAAAAAAAAAAGCACTGAATCTGAGAAGTAGACAACACTGGTATCTCTTCCACTAACGTACAGATTTTTTTTTTTTTTCCGCCCTGGGAATCAAACTCAAGATCTGTGCTGTGCTGTTGGGCTATGTCCTTGGCCCTAATCCCACTAATGTTTCCATACATTGGAAATATGCTACAATAAAAAAGTTACAAGACAAGAACATTGAATAAAAATATATTGATTCACTGTCAAAAGTCTTAAATCTGCCATGTATTTGTGTGCTACATGCAGGAAAGAAATGACATTTTATTTTCTATAAAGCAGAAGAAAATAAAAATAGTAAAGAGAGGAAGGTAATGAAATCACGAGACATTACATGAAATAACTTCTAGATATAACTACATAATGAAATTTTATTTTTTAAATCTTGTGTTTTTTCTCCAAATTATAACATGAAATAAAAATGAAAAACAAAGAATTACAATTTTTTTATAAAACCAATTTTTAAATGAGAACTAAAGTAAACTTGTAACTATTGCACTTCCTATATAGATATAATTCAAAAGTGTTGACAACAGCTAAAGTTTTGGGTTTTCATCAGATATTTGTACATTTCTAAACAAATTTTCATTTGTCACTCTACAAATAGTTTACACTTCAGAACCGAGTGACAAGTGGGAAACAATTTAATACTGAATAGTCTAGAATGGGGCCTTTATTAAAATTGAATTTTGTTTCTTTTTTCTTTTCTTGCTTTCTTTTCCTGCTTTTTTTTTTTTTTTTTTTTTTTTTTTTTTTTTTTTTTTTTTTTTTTTTTTTTTTTTTTTTTTTTTTCTGTAGCAGGGATTGAACTCGGAACCTTATCTTTGCCATGTAGGTGCTTAAGGCACTGAGCTGTCTCCTCAACCTAGAATTTTGTTTCTGACTTGGCCACTTGCCAATTATGTGACAATAAGAAAGCCAAACAACCTTTAAACTATGGTCTCTCTTGTAAATAACATTCATATTAGTGCTGACCCTCATAGGTTTGTTGCAAGGATTCAAAGGGCTAATATCTGCAAAGCAAAACAAGGCTAGGAATATAGCATACACTACAGTGTGTTTGTTAAATAAAGTAACAAAATACGCACTAAACCTAAGTTTCTAAACATACACATTTTCTATGCAAGAAAACAAGGTTGACCAATGATATATTAAAATGATGCAGTAACCAGGGAGATAGCTCAGTGGCATAAGCACCTGCCTGGCAAGTGCAAGTTCTATTCCTGGTCCAAAAGACCAAAAAAAAAAAAAAAAAAAAAAAGCAGAGCATTCATACATTTCAAGAGTACATTTTCTCCAAATGAACCCAGATTTATTGAAGTAAGGAATCATACCCGTGGTATGGCCAAGTTGTCCAAAGGAGTTCTCAGTCAAGTCAATCGTCCTATCTATTTGAAAGATATTTAAGTCTTCATCATCTAAGGCAATGTCACCCCAAAACACAGCTAAAAGAGAAAATATGGATTAAAATGTAAATTATTGCACATTAAAATGGATGCACACACACACACACACACACACACACACAAAAAAAAAAAAAAAAAAAAATTCTTTAAAAAAAGGGCCCTGCAGGATGGCTCAGTGGTCTAAAGTGCCTGCTTAGGAACGCTTGGGTGGCTGTAGGGACCACGGTTCAATTCCCAGCACCACATGCTGTGCCAGCCCTGCCTTGAGGGCAGGCTGAGCAGGCCCATAAAAATAAATAAACAAACAAACAAAAGTTCTGAAACAAGAAAAAAATAAAATAAAATAAAAATTCTTTTAAGAAAATGGATGCACAAAAGGCTAGTTAGAAAAGCATTTCCATAGTAGTCTTAACTGGATGCATTGGACTTTGTACAGTGTAAACATAGGCCACCTCTGAGGGACGCATGATTCCTGTTGGTTTTGGCTCTGTTCTGATTTTACTCTCATAGCATTGATGTGTGTTTCCTTGAATGAGGTGCTCAATGACTGCCCGGGATGGGGTGTTCTAAAGAAAGAGAAACTGGCAATCATGGGCTTATTGGCAAATATGTGGAACTCTGAGAAAACTCTACACATCCTGTGAATGCTTGGGACCAATCACAGGGCATCACCAGGTGGGTAAAGGAAAAACAGCAAATCAGCTGTGGGCCGTAATAACAATTTTATAAACTAAGGTACAATCAAGATAAAAGAATATTTTGCCATTAAGGCAACTCTATAATTAACTTAATACATCTGTAATGCATTTCTCTCAAGCCTATGTTGTTGTGCGTCCCTGCAAAATAAATATATACTATCAAAATAATATTCAAATCAACATGCATTTGGGCAACAATTAGTTCCAGACCTGTGTTTTTCTGACAAATAATATCTGGCTCATATTTTCTTTCTTTTTTTTTTGTGGGACCGGGGTTCAAACTCACGACCTTGCACTTGCCCAGCAGGCACTGGTGCCTAGGAGCTATCTCCCCACCTCCCGGCTCATATTTTCATCATTATCTTACAATCTAGAAAGCAGACTGACTTGATCTACTGCCCTATGTTACTGAATAAAGCAAAACTCTACAACTCACAGTGAGGTAATAAAAAGCTCATTTCTAAGGAGGATGTGAACTTCTCTCTTAAATTCAGAAATAACATTCACATAACAGTGAAATGACCTTATTTATTTGAGCCTAAATTAAATCAGCTGAGTCTTCAGAGCTGTCAGATGTCAAAGTACGATGACTTCAGGGAACACAGCAAACTGAGATAGTAAATTGACCATGACACAGTAAAATTTAACAAATGGCTAGAAGCATTAGGATATTATCTTCAAAAAATTTTTCTGTAAAAGCAAATGGGAAGAGAAGAAATCACTTTCAAAACTTAGGAAGTAATACAAATCTGTTTTCAAAATCACTGTCCTTTATCAGATTCAGAGCTAAGCACTGCATTTACAAATTTTAGCATGAACAAAAACAACTAAAACACTTAGCTTGCGGGAGAGTTAAACCAGTCATCAAAGCTGTGAAATGGTTTAATGAACTAATTTTGTTTCCTCACACACATCTGGCACATGATTTCGATTTCTATGTTTAGGATTTAGATGTCTCTGTTAATCTAGGAATATGAAAACAGAAATTCAGTTTGAAATGGGTTATCTGTGTGACATCTAGAAACGCTTCCTTAAAATTGAATTCTCCTTCAACCACTATCATTTTCCTACTGCCAATAGTCTTCCCTCTTGCCTGTGGGATGCCAGAGTCTAACAGGTGTAAAGCAGTGTTTGCTCTCTTTCACGTCATAGCAGCATCACCATGAAGCATCTATAAATGCATGTGGCAGAGCTTAGTTTTGTTGCTGAAAACTGCAATCCAGATTCTAAACTCAAATTCAACTTCATACACACAGAGGAAAAAATAAAAACATAAATGCCCCAGTGGCCCTAAAACCAGATAGCCCAAGAAAGAGATGACCCAATAGAATTTAAAATTTTGTCAACTATAGTATAGGGCTTGTTGATTCCTTTAAAATGACACTTACTTCTTTTGCCGGGCGTGGTGGCTCACGCCTGTAATCCCAGCACTCGGGAGGCTGAGGCAGGAGGATTGGTGCGAGTTCAAGACCAGCCTGGGCTACAAAAGTGAGCTCAAGGCCAGCCTCAACTGCATAGCGAGACCCAGTCTCAAAAAAGACAAAAAAAATAAATAAATAAATAAAATAAAATAACACTTACTTCTTTCAAGACTCTAAGTTCGTGGGTTACTTAAAACTTCTAGTGAATGTAGTTCTACACAAGTGGGTGTGGGCACTGACCAGCAGACTCTCAGATGGGCCCTTCCTACTTAATGCTAACGAGCTATGCCCAACAGACCCTAAGTCAGAGCATATCTAACTTTACTTTGCACAGAATCATAGCAAATCTGCTGAAAATAAAAATCTTAATTTATCCATCTGAAGAGGAACTTTATATCTTTACATTTTAAATAAACATTCACTTGATACAAATAATTGTCACTGTCCTCATCTGTATTAGCCTTCTTTTTTTTTTTTTTTTTTTTTTTTTTTTTTTCTGCAATAAACTCCCAGTCTTCTGAGTTAGTTGATGGGCTGGAAAACTGAGAAACCAACCAATCAAATGTCAGTAGTGCATTCCCATAATCAATGGAGTACATGTAAACTAGAACTCAAATGTGTTTTAGGATTTTATGCTCTTGTAATGATTTTGCGCAGTCAGCAGGACTCATGCTCTGATGGAGTGCCTGAGACACAGAGCATCCTTCCAGGGATAGGTCACTTCATAGACACAAAAGCATTTCTTCTGAAGAGGAAAAAAAAAAAAAAAAAAAATAGGAGGCCAGATGACACTTAAAAAGGAGACAAAACAGTTTTACAGGACATTAACCCACTTTATCTTTATTTTTTCTAATCTGATAGCTTTGGATGAGCTGGGAAGTTCTAAATACATCGTAAATTGCTTCAAAGGAAAATTAAGCACTCTTTTGAAAGTAAACAATAGGCAATGTAGATGCTGATTGATTTATGTACAGATTCAGTGAACTAGAGACCATTTACATCTTTAAATCTTGATGTGATCAGAAAAAAAACAACATTTTAGAATTTTAATCCCCTAAGTACAGCACTTTAAAAAGCTTAATTTCTTTCTTCATATTTGCACACTTAAAGGTTTCTTTACTTTATGTCTACTAAATCTATGTGTCCTATTTCTTAGTGTTCAGTGTTTTGCTTATACATTGGAGTAGCGAGCTGGAGCTTGCTATTGTCTTTACAATTTGTATTGTAACATGTATTATATATTTAGCTGCAAAAAGATATATGAAATTTGCCATTCTGCTTCGAAATGTTTTGTCTTTCGTTTTATCCAGCATTATCTATTTATTTTTCATTAACCCCCCCCCAACATAAGACAGAAATAACTAAAAAGTATGGATTATCATGTATTGGCTCATTCACAGGGTGATTTGAAATTTCTGAGGCTGAAACTAAAGCGCCTATGGGAAAGGGGTTCATAGAGGTCGATCTTAAGGAAATACGTAACCTCAATTAGAATATTCATTATCTATTTGGAATTCTGCTTGGATTCCAATGGTCAAAGAGGAGGGCGGGTGGAGGCAACTGATAGGCCAAAGCGAAATGTCAGGTAGATCAATTTTCAAATTACATTAAAAAAAAAAAAAAACACGGGTTTTATTTTTCTCCTAAATGTCATTTCCCTTCAACGACATACAAAATTTTCCACAAAAATCAAAACCCTAGAAAGACAGTAAACTTTTACTATGGTTTGCAGAGTAATAAACTTAATTAAATAATGTACAGTCAAAATAGGCACTCTAAGACTGAGGCCCTCCTCCTAACCTTTAAGAATAGCTCTTTCACCTCATCCTGATTCTCCAATAATCTCTGTCCCTTTAGTTCTGAGACTGGGATTGAAGGGTAAGTTATAAATAGGTTTTAAACTTGTGATTTCTGAAAAAGTGTATGCAAAATACACACACACACACACACACACACACACACACATATATATATTATATATATATATATATATATATATATATATATATATATATATGAGTTTATAAAACACTGATGTCATATTTTTTCTTTGGAAATATTCTCTAATTAAAGGAGATGCCAGGCTGTCAAAAGAGCTCAGTGGACTAAGCACCTGCCTAGGCAAGCACAGACACTGGGATTCAATCCCCAGGACCACATGCCAGACCAGCCCCACCCCAGGGTGCACTGAGCTGGCCACCGATACCAAGCATGGTGGTGCACACTTGTAAATCCAGAGCTGGAGAGGCTGAAAACAGGAGAACTGCTGCGAGTCCGAACTGTGGACCAAATGAATGAATGGATGGATGAATGAATGAATGAATGAATGAATACGACATCACAACATAAAGATTATTATTTTCCTAAAGCATAGCTTGTCAATTCGCTCAGGAGAAAATGTGTGCAAGTTACATACTAACAAGAAAATGAACATATTCACTTTAATTAATACTACAATACCTGACAAAACTAAACTACCTTCTAAGCTGAAAGCATACTATGGTGAGAAAAGAAGACTCTCTGCAGGCATTACCTATGGAAAGCCCTCCTGAAAAGCCCTTCTGTTCTGTCGATCTAGACATGCTCTCAGTCATCTGATCCTTTAATCTGATTTTTAAACTAGTGGTTACAACATGTAGCATGAATTGTTCATTGTTATTTTTAAGAGAAGAAACTAAGTCATTTCTTTATTATTTATTTATTTATTCGGTACTGGAGATTGAACTCAGAACCTCACACTTGCCAGGCAAGTACTTATTCTACTGAGCTATCTCCCCAGCCCTAAGTCATTTATTTTCAATAAATACTAATATAGACAAAAAAAATTTTTACATATAGTAAAAACCTTAATAAAATATATAAATACTCATAGAGATAAGAATTTCTCATGTAACATGTGACTTTCTCAAATGTCCTATGATAAAATTGAAAGAATTTACAGTTCAATTATTTTAGTCATTCATAAGACATCATCTACACAATATTTTATTTAAAATGTACTGTAGATTCTTCAGAGATGTGCATTTTCACTTGTACTTTACACTACCACACATACTCAACAAAATCACTGACTCTGTAATTTGAAAACTGTGTGTGTAATGAACACTACCGTGGCTGTTAAATAAAATTTACTCTTCCTTCCTTTGTAAACTGCATTGAAAGGTGAATCAAAGAAAAAAAAACTTGGTGTGGTCACTCTAAAAATCACATACCCACCTCTACCAGGGACAGAGGCTCCAAAGGGTGGTTGGTACAACACAAAATTTAGTTATACTTGAATCATTCGTTGTTTAAAAAAAAAGGAAAAAAAAGAATAAAAGAAAAAAACTAAGCACATTCCAAATTTAGAAGTTACTTCAAGTAACAAGGAACTTACTCCCTAGTTAAATAGACCGCCTCCCTTATTTGGAAAATTAAGAAGCAAAATATAGTCACAGCATAAAACTAGATGTTAAATATGAAATTGAATGTATACACATACAGATGCATATGTATACCCATATATGTCATATTAGTAAGGGTTATTCTTCCAATATGTAGTGATTTTTGACAATAAAATCATTTTTATGCTACATTAGATTCAAGATCAACTTAGATTGGCTCAACAATTCTGAACACAGAAAATGAGAAGCAAGATATGTTGTTCAAATTTCCCTTTTTTGTTTTAAAAATCTTTTTCCATTATGGATATGATTAAATGTTATATTCTCAAATAAACATCTTTCTTTTTAAGTCAAAATACAAAATTTTTTCCCATAACAAAAGACCCATTGAAACACCATATCAATCTGCATTTATAGCCCACAATGCCTGTGGATAGGATTTCTCAGGACATTTTTTAAATATCACCCATACCACAAATATTCATTTGGAACTTTTTGTCTCAAAAGAGAAAACATTGACCCAAAAGTACTTTGATTAAGAAACATAAAAATAAATACTGGAGCCTTTTTGTGTGTATGGGCTAACATTTTCTCTTATAAGCTTTAGCAAAATAAATTATTGTAGTACATTGGAGTTTTCAAAATTCTCTCTGCTACACTGCTCAGATACTGAATGTAAGACCAACCACTAGCAAGATTTGCTTTATTTATATTTCCCACATCATACAACTTGTAAAGACAGAACCAACATTTCCTTTTTTCTCCCTTAGGTCCATAATTATGTACACTGTGGCCAGTGTAAAAGTCAACCCTGATACTTCTTTTTTAATTAAATTTGTTTATTTTCTAAATATTGACACTAACTCTTGGAGCAAATCCTGGTCTCTTCTTGGAAGTAAGACTGCTTATGCAAATTTACTCTTTTCTATATTTTAGCCTTACTCCACTGACTGGCTGGTTGTTGGGAACTGCTGAAGATGAAATTGACCAAACGTGCAAGGGTAGGATGAGGTCTCATTAACTAAAGGCCAAGCTACCTCAGTCTTGAGAAAAACATCCTGCCTGAACACTGTGGGCTATTGGTTGCTAGGCAACCTTGTGTCATGCAATTTTGTAAAGGTATAAGTAAAGGCTCTAAGAATTGCTCAGGGGGTCCTGTCACCAACCAGGCAGATGAGCCACCATCTAACCCACCTCTTGTCTTCTTGTCTATTTTTTCCTCATTCCTGCCACTGTTTTCTCCTGGGGTACAACAGATCACACTGAGAGACCAACCATACCCTATGGTTGGCGCCTGAACAGGGACATCCAGTATGAGGTAAGTGTGGGCAGCGCATGTGTACATTGGTCTTGGAAGATTCGGTATAAAACTTGGGAATTGAGGTTCATTAGGTCCAAAAACAGGCTCACTAGGGCCAAAAATACATTCACTAAGGCCAAAGACAGGTTGATTGAGGCCAGAGAGATAAATGAACATAAAGAAAGAAACTGGCTTTAAACAAGTAAAAAAAAAAAAAAAAAAAAAAAAGCCATATTGAGCTAATAATAGGACAAACAGAGCCTCAGAAATGATGAAGACATATGTATGTTGACGTGACTATGGCATATTTCTTTGTTTTTCTTTTTTTGGTACTGGAGATTGAACTCAGGACCTTGCACTTGCTAGGCAGGGGCTTATGCCGCTGAGCTATCTCCCCAGCTCTATTTTTGTTTTCTAGGTTGTGGTTAGAAGTTGTTCTTCAAACTCAAAGGATTTAGCTCACAGCGCTCCTTTAAAATCAAGTCCCATGCCCCAGCAAGACAAGGAAGGAGCAATGGCACCCAAGAAGACAGAGCTTAAAACCCTCGGTCATGTTCCATCAAACAGGGAAGGCACACAGGGGGACAAATGGGATCTTTCCCCACCAAAAACATCTTTCACAAAATAATCTATTTATGAACACTCAGTGGTTTCTACAGAGCCACAGACACAATGCAGAAACATGTCAGCTCACAGAAATTTCGCTGAGTTCCAGATGGGAACTTCTGCCTCTAGGGGTGTAGAGCCATTTTCTTTCTCTCCTTATAATAGGCACTAAATTAAGCTAGATAGGCAGGAGAGTGCACAGAGGGCTTTCAACATATCTAACCTGGTTCTAAAGTTCAAATCCCTAACAGCCCAGAACAAATTGTACATCTTCATGAAGCTGTACCATTTAAAATCTTAAAAGATTTAAAACAAGCTGTTGCTACTTATGGCCATACTGCTCCCTTTACCTTGAATTTAGTAAAAATGCTCAGAATAGATGATGACTCCAACTGATTAAAAAGGAACAGTTAAAGGGAGTTTTAATCAAAGAGATGATTTATTATAATTTTTTTCTTTAAATGTTGCATGGACCAGGCAGCTCAAAATATTGTTCACAATTAGCTGTCACAAAATATATGCTGAGGACGGTGCATTTTCCAACACAAACATTCAATTGATCTTTGCAGCACAAATATATGAGCAAACTAAGATAGCTGCCACTAGGGCCTAGAGGAAATTTCTTTCAAGGGGAGAGGCTTCCCTTAATTCACTGTCCACTTGTCAGGGCCCTCATAAACCTTTTCAAGATTTCAGTGCGTATTTGTTTCAAGTGAAAAGATTAAAAGTGACAAAAAGCCAACAAATTAACAGTTCAAATGCAAATAAATGGTGTAAAGAGGCTTTAAGGCCACAAAAAGTGGGCTACACTGTCTAAGATGATTCAGATTTGCACAGATATTGGCCCCTCAAAGGTACAGGGTGCTGCTTTGGCGGTAGTTATCACTCAAGTTATTCATCCAAGGGCTTTGTCCTTGTTTGGGCTCCAAATGAAGAAATTATTCAGTCTCTTAGTGTGCTCTGTTGTACGTGGGGACAAAACAGTGACAAGAATGAGGAAAAGATAGACAACAACACAAGGGCTGAGTTAGGCGGTGGCTTATCTGCCTGGTTGGCAAAATGATCCCTGAACAATTGTAAAGGACTTGATTCCTTTACAAATTTGCAAGACACAAGGTTGCCTAGTGACCAACAGCCAATAATGTCCAGGTAGGATGTTTTTTTCAAGACTGGGGTAGCTGGACTATTTTATACCCTGAGGCCTCATCTTGCTCTCCCACATAAGATCAATTTCAGCTTCAGTGGCTCCCAACAGCTGGCTATATCTTCAAACAAAGAGAAGAAAATACACTCCCATGTTTCCTCATTTTCATTTATCTCGATTTTATGATAGCTTAAGAGGAGCAGTTTTGTCCCAACCTGTTTGGTTACTATCCTGCACAAGATTTCTTTGGGTGGAAGTCACAGGCTGGAGGTTTTCCTTTGATTACTGTGTCAGCCTGTGCAGCCACAAAGCAAGCTTGTGCAGAGCATAGTACTACCTGAAATTTTAACACTCACTGATAGTTATTCTGAGAATTTGACTCTACATACTGATTTCTACTTGTTCTTTCACAGATTTAGAGCAGAGTTTCATTCACAGCTAAAGAAAATATGAAGGTTCTTCTCAACATTATTTTCAGTGTTTGAAAAGATTTACTTTGAACGCTCAGTAACGTGCACTTCTGTTCACTGTGCGGTGGTTACTCAACCTCAGATATCCCCCAGGTGCTCCTCCATGGATGCATTCATTGAAAGGATTGGAACTTGATGGTATTACTGGGATATAATGGCAACATAAGAAGTGGGGTCCAGGTGAAATGAATGAGCCATGGGACAGGACGCTGGGGAGGAGAACTGACCACAGCCCTCCCTTCTGGCTCATCCCCTGGCACTTTGCTTCCAGGCCCCTATGACTAAGCAGGTTTTCCTCTACTGTGCCCTTCCATCATGACATTGCACGTTTTGTCCACCATTCAAAAAAGGAACTAATACATACACCACTCCCATTTCACCTGTCTCATCCCAGTGCCCCCTTTGCATGACAAGGTAGAGCAAATAAGCATGAAAAGCAGGTCACTTCTGAGAGCTCCAGGACTCAGACTGGGAAGCATTTTCTGTGAAATTTCTGTTTGAACTCATGTTGGTGGTCCATCTTGACCAAAGCAAAGCTCCATATGGGAAATTAAGGGATCAGTAGTTACTTCCCTGTCATATTAGCAGAAGTAATCGCATTACCTGCATCAGCATGTGGAAATAATAGACTTTGATGGGGGGGGGGGTGGAAGCAGTATACAAAAGAAATATTTGATCAGGGAAGTCATGCTGCATCATAAATCGAACCCTGATGGAGAAGCAAGTGTTAGGGCTTTGCATGTTCTGGGTGGGATCTCGAAGCTGGCAAGTAATTGGCTGGCATTATTTCAAGCCTACTTTGAGATAATAGAAGAGAGAAATGGATGATGAAATGCAAAAATACATATGCAGAGTAAACAAATAAAATCTTCAAAAATGCCAGGAACCATAGTGGGGTTTTTTTTGCTGTTTTGTTTTGTTTTCTTGTTTCACAACTTTTGTTTGCTTATCTATTTATTTTTATGGCCAGCTCAGCCTGCCCTGAGGGCAGGGCTGGTGCAGTATGTGGTGCCAGGGATCGAACCGCGGTCCCTGCAGCCACCTAAGCTTTCCTAAGCAGACGCTTTAGACCACTGAGCCATCCTGCCAGGCCCCAACCATAGTGTTTAATGTGCCTTTTAAATTTAAACATTTAGAACTGGAGTAATAAATTTTACCTGGTAGATATAAATTGGAAATTTGGCACACTGAGCCCTCTAACCTCTACGCAGCATCACAGACAAATCTTAAATATATACGTTAACTAAAGCCATAAATAAAGAAGCCAACCAAAAGAGTAACACGTTGAAAATGTTTCAGGTCCACTATTATTATTTTCAAATATCGTGAGACTATTTTATCATTGTCTACTGAACTTACAGTTTTACCTGATACTGAGCTAGGTACTCGGAATTCAAAAAATAAAATAAAATAACATAAAATAAAACAAGATATTTTCTTTGGGGTTTAATGATTTAATACATCAAGGGGCTCTATTATAACCACTAAAGTCAAATTTAAATTGAATACTTAATAATTATACCATTCAGAAAATTGTAGTAGGATCAAATGCTTGAAGGTACTTTGGATCATCTCAAGAGATAATAAAACTATTATCACGGGGTGTTTAATTTTAAAAATTTGGACCTTTGGTGCTAATTACACATAATCCTGAATAGCTCTGCATTACAACCCATGGCTATAATTGGCATAAGTTATGCTAAAGGATTATTTTATTTTCTCAGTTATGGAGCTATAGCAGCTGTTGATTCACTGCTTCACCAGAGACCAGTAATTGAATTAAAAAATAATGAGCTTACAAAGTAATATGTGCTTTTAAGGACAGCTTAAGTTAAGGTTCAACTTCAGTTGACAGAATTGGAAACTCCATGTCGGGCCAGTGAGATAGCTCAGCGACCTGAGTGCCTGCTTTAGCAAGCACAGGGACCAGAGTGCAATGCCCAGGCCCACATGCTGTGTGAGCATCACACACGGGGCACACTGAGCCTGTGAAGGAGTCCAGGCATGGTGATGCAGTCCTAAAATCCTAGCACTGGAGAGGATGATAGCAGGAGAATCACTGTAGTCTAGTCTGCATAGTGAGACCCTCTACTAAACACAGAAATGAAAAAAAAAAAAGGGAATCTCCACCAGGTCCTGTTCCAGAATATATTGCTTCAAAGTACAAAGGAGTGTATTCATATGAAAGAATGACGTAGAAGTTATTGACATCCATGAGAAATCTGAGCACACATTGCTAGCATAAACATCAAAATTCCAGTGAATAATAATAAATGATACAGCTGTGAAGGAAGAATTTGCAGGAATTGTGCTCCCAACATTCCCAATATAAATAAAAACATGTGAGGAAAACAGCATTCTAGTGAGATTAACTACTGAGAGTGGAATCAAAACAGAACAAGTTTAGCAAAGGATGGCAGCATTCCATTTCCTCTTGGGGCAGAAGACCCTCCTCTAAGAGGTGAGTTTTTATAGCATTTTCCACATTTGTGTTTGGGATTGTCTTTTTTTCCTGCCATTAATGTGTAAAATAAATCCTTTCTGATTCATGTATTCTTTTATTGTCTATGTCTTTTTGTTTTTGTTTTTGTTTTGTTTTGATACAGGGTCTCGCTATACAGTTTAGGCTGGCCTTAAGCTCACTTTTGTAGCTCCAGCTGGTCTTGAACTCGCACCTATCCTCCTGCCTCAGCCTCCCAAGTGCTGAGATTACAGCATGTGCCACCATGCCTGGCTCTCCGTGTTTAGTTTTTAATCTATCAGACTTGCTCTACCTCCCTAGAAATCAAAATCTATTTCAGCTACACAGAGCACACTCATCACCTAGGTTTTCAATAATCTGAACATTTTACAAAATTTTCCCCAGATCTGAAGTTATTTGAGGAGTACTTATCGGGTATATGTACCCCTTCTATCTCTGATGACCCTATATTTTTCCTAGTGTGACTTGTAATAGAAACATCCAGTATTTCTCTTTTCTCCATGATTTAAGATTTTGAACAAATCTCAAACTCTGGCTTTTATAACTGGTCTACTTTGTCCAATATTAAAAATTGTATTGTTTACGATAAACAATTATCTCTTTAAGTTTTTCTTTTATGTGAAAAACTTACTTGTATTTTTCCATGTTATAAAAATTTACATAGCATTAAAATTTTCTTTACTACAGTCTCTAGTAAGTGTTATATTTAGTGAAGGATTTTATTTAGAAAATATATCCAGGAGTCTACTCAGTTAGATTATAGGATAATCGCATATAAGCTTTCAGTTAGATGAGTCTAGATTTTTAATATACTATAATAATGGAAGCAAAAATAGCAATATAATGAAAGTATTTTGTGATATTGCTACGAAGACACAGAACAACAAAGAAGATCCAAGACCCATATAAAATATCTAGCATAAAACTAGATTATAAAGTATTGCTCAAAAGCCATAAATAGAATGGATAAGAACAAGCCACTCTTAAACAGTTCTGATGCCCCAACAGCTACAACCACATGCTGTCACTATGAGTCCGATACCAAAAAAAGAAGGCAACTAGGTCTATAATGGGTGTGTGAATGGGAGGTGATTAAAGATATCTGATGGATGAAAGTAGAATTGTAGAAACTAATATCAATATCTCTACATGGACGAGAGTTCTACAAACACCAATTTATAATTTGATATGAAATAAGCACATTTATGTGTATATTTGGTACCATGGTCACAGAGAGAGTATGATGTTATTTGACAAAATGATGATAAAACAGTAATTTGCCTATGCCTGTACACAGAAAGTTAAAAAGATAAACTAGCCAGGTGTGGTGGCATGTGCCTGTAATCCCAGCACTTGGAAGGCTGACACAGGAGGATCAGTGCGAGTTTGAGACCAGCCTGGGCTACCAGAGTAAGCTCAAGGCCAACCTAAACTGCATAGTGAGACCCTATCTCAAAACTACAAGGAAAAAAAAAAAATAATAAACTGCCAGTAGTCATATTTTGCATGTATCCTGAGATTAAAGAAAAATTTATAATTATGGAAACCTAGAGATTTTCAATATGGTGTTAGAAGGCTGATTTTGTTATGTTTAAATAAAGTGTTAAATTCCAAAATTTAAGTGTAATTACAAATATAAATGTATGATGGATTTTATTTATTTATTTATTTATTTATTTATTTATTTATTTATTATTTACTTACTTATTTGGTATAGGGTCTCACTACTGTATGATGGATTTCAAAGCTAAAATTTGTATGGCCAGTATTTCTTAGTTTAAATAAAGAAGGAAATGGTAAATGGCCAACAGAATAATAATAAACATTAAGACACAAATGTCAGGGAGGCATAGGGTAGACCTCTCCAAGGCCCCAGCAACTCAGCAGAGCTATAGTGATGGTGATGGTGGGAAAGTTGGTCACAGCTCAGCTGAGCTCCGACCATGGTGGGTGGAGGAGGTGGGGCACGCTCATCAGGACCCTATAGCTGTCCTGGGATTGCCTGCCTTCTACAACAGTGGGAGAAATGGCTGCTGCTCAGCAGAGCTCAAGCAAGGGTGAGAGGCATCAAAGCAAGGCCAACCAGGTCCCTGTAGCTGACCTCTGTGTGCCTGTCTTTCATCAGAGTGGAATAACCAGCCACAGCTCAGATGAGCTATGGTGAGGGTCAGCTTTTTGGGTCTTGATGTTTATCGTTATTGTGTTGGCCATTCACATTTTATTCTTTTTATTTATTTTAACTAAGAAATACTTGTACATATGATTTTTAGTTTTAAATCCATCATACAGTAGTGAAACTCAGCACCAAATAAATAAATATCATCATATATTTATATTTGTAATTATGCTTAAATTTTGGAATTTAACATTTTTATTTAATCTCATATCAAAATCAGCCTTCTGCAACCATATTAAAAACATGGTTTCAGAGTAAACCCTGAGGGGATTTAACGGACCTTGTCAGATACAAAAGTTATATTTTTTGTTATATAGATCTTGCTTTAACTTGGTGTTAGCCATCCAGCAGAAAAGTCTAACCACAAGGCATAAATAGTAAGGCCCTATTAATATGCTGAGCTGTAAAAGGCTGAAGTCAACAGCTTCCAACATTGCCAGCTCTGCTGATAACTTTTATGGACTACTGGACTATATATATACAACTACTTTCTCTTAGTTCAATGAGAAAAATGACTTGTACTAATAGAAAAGATATCTTGTCTGCGTGTTGAACTCTAAACAACTGCTATGAAGACAACAATATGCCATGTATTACTGTAACTGTCCTACAAACTTGCTTTGAAACTCATTTTTATTTCTTTCTCATTAAAATTAATAAAATTAGCTGGGCGTGGTAGTGCATGCCTGTAATCCCAGCACTCGGGAGGCTGAGGCAGGAGGATCGGTGCGAGTTCGAGACCAGCCTGGGCTACAAAAGTGAGCTCAAGGCCAGCCTGAACTGCACAGTGAGACCCTGTCTCAAAAAGACAAAAAAAAATTAATAAAATTAAAAAATAGGTTTCCATAATATAATCTCCCTATTTAAAATAATGTGTCTTTCTTGGATCATAAAAGTTTTTCAGTCAAGCAATTTTTTTTTTTATTTTACTGTACCAAGGTTTGAACTCAGGGCCCTGCATTTGCCAGGCAAATGCTGATTCTCCTGAGCTACTTCCCAGGCCAAAAAGTTTTTCCTAAGTACTAAAACTCTAAAAACCTTGCACTTATATGACTTGAGACCACATAGAGCTATTTTTTATCTTGTGATAAAAATATATTTTACACATTGATAAGACTCTAGCCTCGTGGAAATAATGTTGATTTTTTTCCCAAACATTTATAATATCTTATTTATTATATACCTACTACAATAGCTTCTTGAAACTATCACTGTAAAAAAGTACTTGAGATACATTTAAAGAAGAGCAAGAGGAAAGGTTCATTTCCCTTCATAGTTTCAGATGCTTCAGGCCATACATGGTGGCCCTGCTGTTTTGAATTCATGCTGACAGATTGCACTGTGACAGAAGGTCATGCCAGAGGAGGTGACTCATCTCATGGTAGCTGAGAAAGACGAGGCACAGTCAGATGAGAGACAAACTGACATATCAATGGGTGGACAGATGGATGGACAGACTGAGAAGTTGAGATTCCATTCACCTGCATATCACACATATCCCCATGATTTAAATTCCTTCCTTCCCCTCATCCTCAATCTTCTACTTCCCAATAGTGCTACAGATGACTGACCAATCCTTTAGTGTACTTGCATCTCGGGGCCATTCTAAATCCTAACTATCGCATATGTCATACATTTAAGACTTCTAAAGCTGGGCATGGTGGTGCACGCCTGTAATCCCAGCCCTTGGGAGGCTGAGGCAGGAGGATCGGTGTGAGCTCGAGACCAGCCTTAGCTACAAAAGTGAGCTCAAGGCCAGCCTGAACTGCATAGCGAGACCCTGTCTCAAAAAGCCAAAAAAAAAAAAAAAGACTTCTATTCTGCTGCTTTTGTGTATTAGCCTTTAATAACACTGTCATGAAGTAATGGCCCTGTATTAGGAATCTTTATTTCTATCAAAATCAGAACTTATTCCTCTACTTGTGTGTCAGAATTTGTTAGTTACTCTTAGCAAATATTTTTCTGTATAAATTTGACAAGCAATCAGGACACAAAAACATTCTTGTTAAAATCTTGATCAGAGAACTATTGCCAACTCAGATTTTTTTATGTATCCATAATCATGTTTAACTTTCTCTATTTTTATTTACATCTTCTTTCCAAAAGGAAACATTTTCTCCCTAGAAATCTTATATATGCCTTGTTGAATTTATATCAATGTAAATGTTCAAATGTTGTTGTTGTATTAGATACCAACCATTTTAAATTTTATGACCTAAGTGTTATTTGTATGTAAGGATTGTTTTGTTTTGATCTCGTATCCATCCAATGCATTCAACATTTCTATTGGCTCAAATAGATTACTTGATTTTCCTGTGAAAAAAAATTTACATCTATTTCCAGTTTGTACGAATATGAGTATGTGAATTTCTTTTTTGTATTTTTTACATAATTCCTAAAGCCTCAGTATTGACTATAAGCAGTGATGACAGAAATATTTGTCTTATAATTTTTAGAAAAGGCTTCTAATAATTTACTACTGAATATAATTTTGCCTAAAGAATTTTGGCAGAAAATTTCCAGGTCAGACAATAACCTTATGCTCTTACTTTGAGTTTTAACATTTAGATTTATAAAAGAACTTGACATACAATATTTTCCATTTAGGGCTGGTGAAATAGCCCAGCGGACTAAGTGCCTGCTTAAGAAAGCACAGGGACTACAGTTCAAATGCCGGCACCATAGGCAGCTCAACACCCCCCACCCAAGGTGCATGTAATCCCAGCCCTGGGAAGACTCAGAGGAGGAGAATGACCGTGAGTCCGAGCTAAGTGGTGAGACCATGTAACAACCAAATACATTAAAATACAATCCACTTAATGTCATTGTCTAGTTTATAAAGAACATTTATAGATAAGAAGGAGATTTTTCTGGGCCAGCTAGTTAGCTCATCAGGCTAAAGCACCTGCTTAGGCAAAGTGCAGGGAGCAGGGTTCAATACCTAGCTCCACATTCCATGCAGGCCCTGGGGCACACTGAGAGAGTGATTGAGACTAGGTGCCTCAGCAGTGGCACTCACCTCTAAATCCCAGCGCTCGAGAGGCTAAAAACAGCAGGATCACTATGAGTCCACTCGGTGTAGTGAGACCCTGCACCAAACATATGAAATTTTAAAAAAGAACGTGGTTTTCTTCTAAGGTGTTGGAATTATTTGAAAATGTCTAATGGTACTTGTATTCCTTGTCTCTGACGTTCCTATAGAGATGGAGATGGTTAGGAGAGGAGCACCATTAGTGCTATGCTTTCCATGACATTTTTAGAGGATGCTTTGATGGTATGGCTCTATCCAATCCTTTGATTGAAGAATATATTCCCAGATGCTGTGAAGGGTTTTTTGTTTGTTTGTTTGTTTGTTTTTAAATTTTATTAATTTTAATAAACAATGAGACAGTTTCAAAACACTTTAGTAGGACAGCCACAATAATTAATACAATACATATTGTTGTGTTTATAGTAGCTGCTCAGAATACAACATGCAGACTTGATAACTTTTCTTAACATTATTAGTAAAAGTATTTCTTCTCATTGAACTAAGAGAAAGCTGTATATATAGAGCAACAGTCTTTAATGGTAGTGGGTTATCAGCAGAATTGGCAATGTCAGAAGATGTTGACTTGAGCCTTTTACAGCTCAGCATATTAATATGGCTTTCCTTTTTATACCTCGTGGTTAAACTTTTTACTGAAAGATTCCAACTTTTACCTCTCTTGGCTGAAATATGCCCTCATCTATAGGCAAAGTTGCTTCCTGGACTTAGTGGGCAATGAGTGAACAGTCAAGCAGGGTGTTGCAGGGCACAGCTCCCTCCACCTAAAGTGGAACACCTCTCATGGATTATTCTAGCATCAGAGCTCTACATTTGTCTGAGATATTCACTGAGACTACCCTGCAATCCTGCTTCCTATTCTTCCCATTGATAAGTGGTGAATCCAGAAACTCTTTCTGATAAACTCTCATGTACTAAGTTCCATCATAAGAAGCCTTCCTCCCAAGCAACCCAACTTGTATCAGTTGATAGCATCAAGCAGGCATCATCAGGTTTTGGCCTTAGAGATTTAGAGCTGGCAGTGCAAACCCCATGAGGAGCTGTAAAAGGAACATAAATAATCTGTGAGCTAGAGAAGAGTATAAATCATTCTCCCATAGTAATGGCAGATTATATAAAAGGACTAGTACTATGATATATCAAGCATATGTGTCATGCAGGGGAAAATAATAACTCTAAAGATAGCAAATGAAAAAGCTACTGCAAAACTCCTTTAATATATATTATATGTTCATAAAAGAGTAACAATAACTAATCAGTAATATTTCAGTGAAAGCCAAATAACTTTTTCAGTAGTGTATAAAAATGTTCCATCTCCTACAACTAAAAGACACAGAACTTAAAGGTGGGGACTAGTATTTACTCTTCAAGCTTACACAGCACTGGAGAAAAGCTAACCTCTGGTCTCAGTGGGTCAGCTCCAGTAAAGCCCAGTCCCACTTGGGAAATAATAGAGCCCTAATGCATAGGATGGAAAAACAGGTGAATGAAATACACCTGAAAATCTTGACCTCCAGATTTCTCTGAACTTCTGAATTAGAAGGAGCCCATCCCATTCTCTTAAGGACTGGTACCTTTCTCCTCTCTAAAGATGAACCAGTGGCTTCTTCCCCGAAAGATAATCTGGACCACTCAAGATCTGCCCTTACCTCTCCTTGGTACTAAATCAATAACTTCAGTTAGTTTACAATATTCCTTAGCCAAGGTTGTTGTAGAACAGTAGGCAAAGAGCTCTTTCCAAGTAAATTGTTAGAACCTAGCAAACTTTCACTTGCGGGAACCCTGAAATATTCAGTAACTTAAATTGTATGGGTGAACCAGGCAATTGAGTAAGGGAGTTTCTTCAGTGGTTTGCACTGCCCAGGATTCAGAATGAGACAACCTTAAAATGACCCTGTATGGTAATATCCACATGCTTTGAGGCTGCTTCTTGGAGCATACAATAAAGCACCAACCTATGCTATTTTCATATATCAGCCAAAGAACAAAACAGATGATTGCTCTACCTAGAAAGGTATCTTAGTTACTTTCTTGTTGCTAAGAAAAAGTGCCCAACACCCACAAGTTAAAGGAGGAAAGTTTTATTTTAGCTCATGCTTTGTAGCAATTTCAATTCACAGTCAGCTGGTTCCAAAGCAGAGTGTAGAGAGGGAAACAGCAGAGGAGAAGACACCCATTGCAGAGCAGACAGGAGGCAGCAAGCTGCAGTGGGAGCGAGCCTTCCTTCTCTTTCTCCCTTTATCTTCCACCCAGACTATAAGCTTAGTAATTGGTACCATCCACAGCCAGGGCAGGGCTTCCATGATGCCCACCACCCAGAATTTTGCTAAACTCATTTAGTAGCACATACCCTTAATCCCAGTAACACACAGCCTAGATCCAGTCACCTTTGAAATCCCAATCATGAGCATTTGAGACATTGAGCATCATCTAGATAGCATCCATAGCAGATGGTCCAGAAGATGTACCAATTATCAGTGTTGTAAGGAACATATTGGTTAAAGAAGAACCAATGGTACCAAAACATTCAGAGTCCATGAGCCTTTAAAGTTCCAGACTGCTGCAGTGCCTGCCTGGAAAGCATGAGGTCCTATGTTCAATTCCTGGTACCAAAACAGAAAAAAGCTACAGACTGATAATTTAAGGTGATGTTACACAGAAAAGGAAATGATGAAATCCTTAAAAAGCATAGAGAGATCATGGGATGAAATTTAACTATCATAAAGCGGGTAGTGGTGGTTACTGTAATGCAATGTAAGATGATAGTTACATGTAGGAACATCATGTCACATAGTCATGATATAGTTAATAGAATATGACATCTAAGGAACAAACTAAAGGTTATTGTGTAATGAGTGTAACAAGAAATGAAGATTGAATGACCAGACACTTAAGGTGGTTACTCCTCAGCTTCACAAAATACCTCACTGAACCTCCAAAGCTGAGCGAACTTTGGGGCCTGGACCCACATGCAGAAGGAAGGACCATGTGTACAAATGGACAGCCCTGTAATGTCATGAAAACGATGCAAGACAGTGACCCTTCAGTCCTTCTACGAAGAGGCCTAGAGCTGAACCTCGGGCTAACCACATTCTAGCATTCTGAGAAAGCTATTGGCAACGATATTGCAAATCCACAGAGTTTTCCTGGGGCTGGTATTGGAAAACAACCTATAAGAACTGAAATAGTCTTGGTCCAGATTTAACTCACTGTGTTCCCCTTGAGTTTTTTATTCCTCCAATGGTCACTAATTGATAAGCAAGATTTACATAGGTAACTAGAACCGATTCCACGTGGGTTTTGTAGCGCACAAGATCTGTTACAAAAAAATGGTGTCTTAAATTTTAATGCACACCGCTCGCACAAGTCAAGATAGCAAATAAAAACACTTGTTTAGATAGCTGATGCATAGGACGTGAAAAGCTGAATGACAGTGTTTCTTTCATCGTAACCCATCTTTAAAAACTCAAAGCAGATAACCAACGAAAATCATAGCTCTTTTAAAAATTTGCAATATTATCTTGACATCCAGACATGAAGTGAAATCCAAGTGGCAAGCTGCAATAAAGAAAAGATAATAAAATATTTCATGCTAAAGGAGAGAGCATGAGATATATACATAGGGATATGAAGAAAATATCTGAAATTGTAATGTTATTTTAAAGGCAGTGCATGTGTTGCTATCACAATAAAAACTCAAGAGGGAGGGCTGTCAATCCCAGGGCCACAGTAGGAAATTTAAGATTGCAGTTCTCCACCTCTGAGGACTCTGAGCATTCAAAGATCTTGCTCTCCCCACTACCATCCCCCAAAGAAGAACTTTTCTTTTAGAAAATAGGACAAGGGTAAAGTAGAACTTTAAGGTATGGCTGCTGCCTGCAGAGTTTAGGCTCCTTTGTTCCACAAATAAACAAAAGTCACCATCTTAACAGGATGATTTATTATGAACATTAGAGCATGGTGCTCACAGTGGAAGAATAAGCGAGACATCTCGTAATCCCCTAAGTATATTTGATTATATATGCAGCAGCTCTGAACTAAGAAAAGCATAGTGTAAAGGGGCGTGACCCCCTCCAAGAATGTGGATGACACCACTAGTAAGCCACCTCTACTAGCCAAGGAGGGTTTAATACTGCCCATTGATAGGGCATGACCTTGGAAAATAAAAGCCCTCATGAACACAATTCCCAAAGTACATGATAGATATAAGATCTCCGCTGAATCAAATCTATTTTATTTATACTTTGTATTCTTCCATAGAATAATCATAATCATTTAAATGATGTATTAGTTACATTCTTAAGATTATGTCCTAGAAGAGGAAAACTGGATACCCAAAAAAATTAAAGGTAAATGATCTTAGAATCAAGTCATTCATGGTCATTAAAATGTTTATTTTAAATGATAGTATTCTCATGTTTCCCCTGGGGAAAAAAAGATTTAAACATCACCTCTTCTAGCATTTATTTTCCAGGAAAGAGTAAACACTGTGTATGGAAAGCAATGTTCTCTAGTGTAATTCAAGTATACTGTAAGTATTTCAAAGAATTTCCTGATTAAGTATATTATATTTGGTTATATTTCAGTTAAGCTTTGTAGGAGACTCTCATTGTATCATTTTGAAAAGCACAGTGAATGTGTCTGCTTATATTTCTTCTCCAGTACAGTTAGAAATAAAAGAATTCTTTTATAGTGGCATAGGATAAAAAAAAATCTGTGTGGAAACTATGGAGGGCTATAAAATTTGTGTGTCCATGGTATAGAGTAAGCCTGGAACAGCAAGTTCTTGTAGATGTCATATGTCAAAAGTGCATCATAGCAATAAATGTAATACATAAAATTATTCAACAAGTCAGTTAACATTTTGCATCTCAGTATTAAAAAGTTCATTCAAGTACAGTGATCAAAATTTCTGAAATTAAAAAAAAAATTTCTGAAATTATACTGCACTATTTTCATGACATCATCTTTACAGAGAAAGAAAAAAAATCCTCCAGAATATTGTATTGTCATTCTTTTTTTTTTTTTTTTTTTTTTTTTTTTTTTTTTTTTTTTTTTTTTTTTTGTGAAACTGGGGATCGAACTCAGGACCTTGCACTTGCCAGGCAGGCAGTTGTGCCCCTGAGCTATCTCCCCAGCCCCTGTGTTGTCATTCTTAAGGTAACAATAGCTACAAAAACTAGTTTACAGCACTCTGTTATCATATGTACTCATTTGCAGAAACACAAATTATTTCCAACATTTCTTTAGAACTTATTTTAGGGCCAGGGACATAGCTCAGCAGAATAAATGTCTGCCTGGAAAATGCAAGGTCCCTTGTTTGATCCTTGGTACCACAAAAAGAACTCATTTTAGACCTAGAATTGTTGACTTTGCAACATGTTTAAATATGTGTAAAATTTCGGCCCAGCAGGATGGCTCAGTGGTCTAAAGCACCTGTTTAGGAAAGCTTAGAAAGCTGTAGGGACCACGGTTGGATCCCCGGCACCACATGCTGCGCCAGCCCTGCCCTCAGAGCAGGCTGAGCTGGCCATAAAAATAAATAAACAAACAAAAGTTCTGAAACAAGAAAAAAAATAAAATAATAAAATAAAATAAAAATTCAAAAATAAATAAATATGTGTAAAATTTTTAAAGTATGTGTACATATGAATACTTATGATGTTACTCATTTCAATTCAACAAAAATCTTAAAAATACTCACGATACCAAATACAGTGAGGAACTAACTCTACGTGGTTGTCTACTGAAACATTTAAAAGTAATACTGCATACTCATGATAAGATAGGCTAAATATTTTAGTATAATTAAGTACAGCCATACTTGAAATGCTAAAGTTATTTGGCGAACCACCAAGAAGCAAATTAAAACTTTTAAACTGAAGTTGGACTTTGTGGGCTAGAATACAGTTTAATATTGGCAGAGCAAGATTTTAGGTTCAAAGAAAGAGGTCCAAAGTTACCAGAAATCACTTATAAAATACTGGAAATGAATAAGAAACAATAATATTACTTAAAATACCCAGAAGTCTAAAATTAAGGAGGAAAGCACTTTTCAAAATATGTTTTGAATTTTGCTAAACACAAAATATGTTGATGTAAAATTTTATTCTGCCAGATTCAAAACATTTCCAGGTTCTCCAAGGCGTAACACATACACATTTGAAGGGTTTCTATTCACTTCTTGGGCAATAATGACAGTGACTTCACAGACCACAAGGGGAATTTCTTTGACCCAAAGTATCACAGTTCCTTTTGTAGGTCATCATGCTACAATTACATCAAGGTAGTAACTCAAGCTTTTAATTTAAAAGATGAACTTTTGAAACAGTTCTGACCTCATGAATTGAGAGAAGATTTTGGTAGGCAGCACTGTGGAAGAAGTGTCTTTCCTCAAACCAACCAGACAAAGCTCATAATCTTTCCCTCTCAGAGCACCACTGTGGCTGACATATTTCTCTTTGGGAGAAAACTAGTTTCTCCATATTTGTCTTGAATATTTGCATATCAAATAAACGTCTTTGGCAAAGACATGGTCACTGTCCCCTGCAAATACGTACTGAACCTACAACTCCTAAGTTTTCCCTTTAGAATAGTAAAATACAAAAAGCAAAACAAAAAATCAGTGCTTTCATGAACTGGTTCTTGATCTGTGCTCCTACCCAGAGAACTGATGACCTCGCCATCAGCAGTGTGCAGTACAACTTAGAACTGAGCCCAGAACAACGTGTGCATGTCAAAATACTCCCGGCCTACTAGCAGTTTGTTTCCTCCTTCAAAAAACCATTGAAAGATGCCATATGATGGCCACTAATGCAAAATTCTCCAAAAAAGAAAAAAGCCTCAAAAAGCTAAATCTATGCTTCCTATTTAGAAATTCTGTACTATGAAGACTACATGAAAAACTAAATTAAAATTCTAGTTCTACAAACAGCATTCTGAAATCAAAGACAAGTCAAACCTGCAGAGATAACACTTCCCCGGAGATGCAGAAGGTGGTCCAGGCACTCGGGGAGACTGGCCCACCCTTCTTACAGATAAGATAACTGAAGCTCGATGACGTCAAGAAACTTGTCTCAGTTAGGAAGGTGTGGGATTCGAACGCAGGCATTTAATCATTATGTGCAGTGAACTCCCAAACAAACCTTAAGCAACCAACCAAATTACAACCAGAAAAAAAAAAAAACGATAACACGACATAAATTTTATCTCCTTCCTCTGAGACATATTTGCCTTCCAGCGAGATCTTAGGACATTGTTTTTGCCGTGGATCTATTCCTCTTCCCTACTTCAATGCTTAGGGTGAATCATCAAATGCTGTTGACTCTGTCCTCTCCACACCCCTATTCTTCTTTCCGTGTCCTCCAAAACTCCTGGCAGTGTGCCTCCCAAGCTCTCATCACCTTCTAGCTGAACTAATTAGACACTTTTGTCCTGGTCTCGGGCCCAAAACAGCACCAGATCTATCTCTCTAAAATTTTCTAACATCACTATAAATCCTCAGTGCAGTGTCATCTTTAAACCTGGTACAGTCTCTCAAAGTACCAGGCTTTAAAATCAGAGCACAGGCAATAGTACTGCTTAAGACATTAGAAAACAATATTAATGCCTTGATCCTAACTTCTGAGTTATTGGAGCACATTCTGATAAAAACAAAATAAGATAAAACATCCACATCTACATTTTAACTACGCAGCTGGGTGAGCTGTAGTGGCCCTAGTGCGAAGCGTCCCCTGCTTCTTGGGTCTGAGTTTCTCCTTTGCTTCAGTCTTTGCCGTATTTCTTTCCTCTGTCTCAAGACCACATTCTTTGCTGCTGTTTTTTTTATCTTTGTGTTTTTAAAATTCAAATCTACAGTCTTCATGCTGTCCTGTAAATACCGAGATGCCTCTTAACACTCTGGTGAAGTGTATATTCTATATCAAACAGATAATAACACGAGGAAATAGAGGGCAGCACACATGTACAGGGAAGACGGCGAAAAGTGAGTATTCTTTCTCAGCTCTCGGTAGTAGGCGATATGAACACAAACTCTACATGACCAGAAACACATGTGCGTGGCGCACGAAGGTCGCTTTCTCCCCCAGGGACGAGGTGGGTCTTTGCCGCAGCATCAGCAATCACCTCCAAGCCTTGGCTCGGCCCTCTCCCAGGTCTCAGTTTCAATGCAATGTGGGTTAGTAAAACTGACAAGTGAGCTTATTAAAAACATCATACTAGAAGAAAGAATCAACAACTACCCGGTAGAAGTTCCAAGAAACACAGCACCTAGTTACACAGGGATTTGGGGCAGAGGTTTGTGTTAAATATTTAAGGTCAAAGCTCTGCTCCATAAATATTGGCAAACCTCTAAATCTAACTTTGGAGTATCGATGAAACCTTTTTATAAATTCACTATGTAAGGCTTCTCTTTAAATAAATATAATTTCTTTAGAAATATGCAAACATTTCTATGAAGAAACACATGATACAATTGTATTTATACTGTAATTAGAATAATTTATAGTTTAAGTTTACTCCCTTAAAGAAGAGAGTAAATATAAAATTTTAACAATATAAATAATTTGAGTATAACCAAATAATCAACATATTTTCAGAACGATCAATATCAAAAATTATGCAAAGCCTATTAATGTAAGCAGATTTATTTATACATTTTTTTATCTTTCAGAGATTCTTTGTAATCCCACAAGCCTTGGAGGTAAGAATTATGACATCTGAGGAAACTGAAAATAAAAACTTTAGGGACACAGAAATTTAGTTTTGCAGGTTCTGACGTTTTGATGTCCTGTGTAGCCTGTGTATCACAATATTGCTTTCATAACATTTTATTTATAATCATCCACATAACTAAGTTATGATAGCACAAGTACCTTTGAAATGAAGGGGAGTATTTTGAACGATGATATGTCTTTTATCACAATATTTTCAACTTAAATTTTAAAAAATAAATAAAAATTAACTTAACATGGGCAACAAGCACCAATATTCTACCAGTAAGCTATCTATTTTCCTAGTCTTGAAAAAGTAATGAAAATATGGAGCCCAGCTCATGCTCTTTCCATTAGATGGTCATGTATCATATTTGCTTTTTCTCTGGGTAAGTGAAGGAAATTATACTGTTAACATCTTCACAAATTGGGGGAGGTCAAAGTTATATTCCACAATATTAAGATTTTTATGGTGAAAATTCAGAATAATATACTATCAGGAAAAACTAATCCAAGCAAAAGAAAGAAATATATATCAGTAGGAAGAGCAATATATAATTGACTGAGGCCAGGGAGATAGCTCTATGGCACAAGTGCTTGCCTGGCAAATGCAAGGTCATGAGGTTGAACCCCAGTCCCACCAAAAAAAAGGATATATAATTATCATTTGTTATTTTAAAAACTAAATGATTGGCTGGGGAGATAGCTTAGTAGAATACGTGCTTGTCAGGCAAGCACGGGGCCTGAGTTCAATCCCCAGTTCCACCAAAATTAATTAATTAATTAATTTAAAAAATAATAATAAATAAAATAAATAAATAATAAGGGGCTAGAGAAATAGCTCCGTGGCACAAATGCCTGCCTGGCAAGTGCAAGGTTGTGAGTTCAAACCCTGGTCCCACCAAAAAAAAAAAAAAAAAAAAAAAAAAAAAAAAAAAAAAAAAAAAAAAAAAAAAAAAAAAAAAAAAAAAAAAAAAAAAAAAAAAAATATATATATATATATATATATATATATATGATCACTGGAAGACTGAAAAGATCTCTTTGAGCCAAAAAGCCAGATAGTCTCCTCCTGTAGCCCAAATATTTAACTATGACAATTTTTCTGTTCTTCCTTTATTGCACTCAATTAATCTTCAGTAAATACTTAAGCTGTGTCTCTCCCAAGGTCGTAAATATCTTACTGTCATGCTGATACCCTTAGTTAAAAAATCTGAGCCCATGAGAGTTTGATTCCCAGTACCAAAAAGAACAAAAAAGAATATAGTAAATGGAAGATTCCCTCTAGGGATAATGACAACAGAAATGCCCCAGACACACTTCAGCGCACTGCAGCCTAATCATGACTGATATTTTCATAACGTGCTTCCAGGATTGGCATCTACATCCCTTGTCTTCCTCCATTTCTTCCCAGCCACACTTGTGGGCTATAATAGGTTCTGTCTGGCACCAAGAATAGCTCCCTTGAATCTGTAGCCCAATACTGCTGAGAGCTATCACCGTGGAGATGCACCCTATTCTGCTTGGGCTAAGTAGGATGCTTCGTCCATTGAGATTTGCTCTTGGTCCTCATAGTCGACCATAATGATAGACATGTGCACTCATCCCAGTGATACGTTCTTTCCTTTATCTTTTCCTGCTAACTTATTATCCCAGCCCTTAATATAAAAAAAAATTACAAAGTTTCATACCTAAATTTAACCTTTGCAATCTGTTGCTTTTTGTTTTGTTTACATATTTGGCACAGGGTCTCTACAGAGCTCAGACTCATAGTGATCCTCCTGTTTTCAGCTCCTCAGAGCTGAGATTACAAGTGTGCATCACCACACTCAGGCTCACTAGCTGGCTCAGAGCCCCTGAGGGTTGAGGCCAGCATGTCATGTGGTGCTGGGGATCAAACCCCGGCCCCTGCAATTGTCCAAGCAGGCGCTTAGTCCACTGAACCATCTTGCTGGCCCAAACTTCCCAAACTTAGTTTCCCCACTTACCTTGACAAAAGAAGCAAATATAATACATAGCAAACATAAGACTGTGATAAAAACTTCAGTGCTTATTACATAACCTTTGTCTTCAATTCTGAACCTTAAAAACCTTGACTCGTATTCAATAGTCCTTTTGTTTGTTTTGCTATGAGACCCTAATTGTGTCTTTGGTTGCCTCTTCACCAAGTTCTATTATTAATCTGTGCTCATAATTTTTTCCATTTATCCTTTTATAAATCCATCAGTGTTTCCCAGAACCTTAAAATATTGACTTTCTGGAGAACCCATTTGCTTCTTTCAGATATATATTATCCCTCTACTGTCTCAAATGTGTAAATATTCAGAATATTTTAGACCAGTAGTTATAATAATTCTTACATAGGAATATTTTTAAAATTCTCCCCTTCCCATGTCTATGGCCTTTCTCAGTTTTACGGAGCAGTGTTCTGTGTTCTCTGCAGCCTGCTTATACAGAACTAGAGGATACTGGAAAGACAACAGTCATTATTTGTGGAGGCAAATAAAAGTCTCAATGAAGACACACTTCAAATAAATCTCGAGTTTAAAAGTAAAAACAATGAGATGGTATCCAAATTCAGAATCTCAGGAACCAGAGTAAAATTCGAAGTGGAAAGATAACTTAGGTAATCACCTGCATTTGATGACAGAGCTCACATCAAGAGAGTAAAAAATACCGGGAAAATAGCTCCTGTTACAAGAATCTTTACACACAAGATCCCTTCTTATCCCCAGAACTTCGTAATGAATCTCCAATGGAGTTAATTTCAATTATAGAAGCTATTACTCATGTTATTCTACCTCAGCAACACTTTCAGCCTCATAAAATACCACAAAAAGAAATGTCAGGGATAATATGCCCTACCATTAAATAAAAAGAAGTGTCTAAGTGATATTGTGTCCTTGGTACGCTGAGTGCAATTCATTCTCCTCATTCACACAAAAAGAAAACAACATACATATGACAAAGAGCAAAAAATATTCCTATTGCAGGGGTACTATTTAGTGGAAACTAAATACCGCTGCAGTTAACATCTCATCAAATGGAAAGGAACAAAAACAAAGCCAGTGGGGAGCTGCAGCATGAGGTGATATATAAATAGATTTCCACCGAGAGAGCACAGCCTCAGTAGGCAGGTAAAACCTAGCTGCTGGGGCTGCAGCACTGGCCGAGCTCGCAGACTCCAGATGGAGAAGAGAGGCGTGGGGGAGCCACCGTATGTGAGGAGCGCAGGCTGTCCATCTGCCAGACCTCATGGCTCCTGGAAACTGCAGGTTGGGCAAGAACCTGGACAATGACAATGAACAACAAAGGACAAATCCTATGGACACTCACTGGGCCTGCCTCCCACACTTGCAGCCATAGCCAAGACCATACCCAAAGCCATGGTGAGTGTCAAAATGTGGACCTCGCTCATCCTTCGCCATGACGCTCTGCCCACGCGAGGTCACACCTGGGATTTTCAGGATGATGATTTCACAGGACAATAAATCCCTTTACTGTCTCGTTCTGGCCTTCATTTTATTCTTGTGTCTTCAAAAGTGTTTAAAAGATACTCCTCCCAGAAAGGAGACTGAATCTATCAACATCATAAGGAAGTAAAAATAAATAACTGAATTTGGAAACTGAGACAAAAATGATGATGAAACACTTGTAAAAAATTCAAGTTTCCTCTTTATTAATTCACTATTGCTCTGCAATAAACTTTGTCTGCTACAGTTTGGAAGAAAGTAGTGAGCCGGGCGTGGTGGCGCACACCCGTAATACCAGCACTCGGGAGGCTGAGGCAGGAGGATCGGTGAGAGTTCAAGACCAGCCTGGGCTACAAAACTAAGCTCAAGGCCAGCCTGAACTGTACAGCAAGACTCTGTCTCAAAAAGACAAAAAAAAAAAAAAAAAAAAAAAAAATAGTATGTTTCTTCCTTCAAATGTCTAAATCTTTCAGCTTTTTTAAAATACTGATTTCCCCTCCATTGATATGAATTAGAGGGCCTTTATATAGATATTTCTGCAGACTCAATTCTACAACATATCTGTTGATTAAAAATATATTACTCATAAAAATGCTAAAGTATATGTTCTTAAAAATCACTTAATATCCTGGTACTATTATCCTTCATGTCCTTATTTCTTCATTTCTATTTTCAAGCCTTGTGCTGTAGTCTGTCTAGTTGTCCCCCCAAAGCCTCATGAGTGATGGGGCAGGGACTTCTGGAGTTGGAAACTTGATCCATGATCCACTGCGATTATGTGTTTTAATACTGATGAGATTATGGTCTGAGTACTGCTGGGAATTATAGGTGTGGCCTGAGGTGGATAGGCTAAGGCAGAGCGCCCAATGTAATTTAAAGAGAAACAGAGAGACAGACTAGAGCTGTTGCTCTCTGCTCCCCTGTTTGGACAGTTGCCTCTGGTACCATTGTTGCTGTTTTGCCACCATGAACTGGATGCTCTCTACCCTTTTCCACTCAGCCTTGGGCCAGCCAAATGTGGGCTAAAACCTCCAGTAACTGTGAGCTAATAAATGTTTCCTTCCTTCATTTTGAGTGTCAGCTATTTGTCCCAGCAACGAGAGAAGAGTAACCAAGACAGCCTGCAATCTATCCATTCTTGGCAATCTTTATATAAGAACTTATGACATGCAAGTCTAATTAATAAATTGGAGATCCCATGGCATAAATAGATTAGCAATGCCTAACAGCCAGGGTTTTAATCCTCTGACCACTATATATCCTAATTATTCAAAAGCTTTCAAAAACTATGTAAGTAAAGACAAAAATCAATTCACTTCCACACTACTTTTCTTCAAAACAGGACTACAGTACCATTTAAATGTTCCAAATGATTTCCTGAGATTGTCAAAAATTTCTAAAGTTATACCTTACCCATGTGATTTCATGATTTCAATAATCCAACCACATAAATAATTATAAAGTAATATTGAAATTCAGTATGTTCCCTTAGTCATTTCACACTTGACTTGATTTAACCAAAATTTTACTTTCTTAAAGTAATCTTACAACCAAGAAATTCTCTACTTTATATCATATGAGAGGCTGGCCAAATAGCTCATTGAATTAAAGCATCTACAAGGAGGCACAGGGGCCAAAGGTTCAATCCCTGGGCCTGCTGTACTGACCCTGCCCCCAGGAGCACTGAGATGGCAACTGAGACCGGGCACAGTGGCACATGACTATAATCCCAGCTCTTGGGAGGCTGTAAACACGTGGATCACAAGAAGTCTGATCTAGCAGTGAGACCTTAAACACCTTGTAGACTCTTCCCTAAAATTAAAACAAGCAAACAAATAAATAAATAAATAAATAAATAAATAAATAAATCCTAAGAAATATGTGTACTACAACTGCTACATGTAACTTCAAAAAGTTAACTGTGTGTTTCTACCTACTCTGACATACTTATAATAGAGCAGTTTTTCAGATTATAGCAAAAATGTAAAAATAAGGACAATGTTTCACAAAGTCCGTTCAGTCCTTGTTTTTAAGTATCCCACATCTGCAAATCAATGAAGTGAATCAAAAATATTCAGAGAGAAAAATTGCATTTGTACTGAATATTTGTGGACGTTTTTCTTAATGTCATGACCTAGAATATAATAATTATTTACATCATTTTTACAGTGTCTTGAGTTTCATACGAAATCTAGGAAGGATTTAAAGTATACAGGACGATGTATACAGGCTACAAATAAGCACAATGTCATTTTACCTGGGAGACTTGAGCACCACAGATTTTGGAAGCCTGCTGAGGGGCACAAGTGTACTATTTTAAGACCAATGACATTGATTTGAAAAGAAAGAAAGTGTTAAAATTGAAACTAGTTGACTTGGTGGAAATGAATCATTGACTACAAGAGAGTTAAGACTGTGGAATATAGCAAGAGAGACTTGTTTTATTACCTGAAGAAAACTCAGTCCTACACAGGACAGAGCACAGGGAAGGGAACACAGTCCTAGAAGAGAAACTGCCTTTTTCACCAGTGCGCCCCAGACCTAAAGGCACACATGGCTCAGACACATGAATCTTGCTTCACTACAGTCAGTCACTTAGGATAGACCTTGCTTTGGGACACACATGCTACAGTCCTGAGACTCATCTTCTAAAACCATCAGGGACTTCTTGAGATGCACCATCAACTGCATTCACTGAGTAAGGTAGGAGCTGTCACATAAGAAATATGAGCTGGCATTCACTGTCCAAGGGCCAATAGCAGCTCCTGCAGACATTTTGTCAGGGCTCTGTTTCACGCCCACTCATAGGCGGAGTCTGGGATTCTTCTTGAGGAATTAAGTGTTGTTTGGGCCCATACTCTGGCCTATCTGCTATTTCCCTTGTTCCAACACCTCTTTAATATCTCAGTCCTCCTGAGGCACCAGATTTCTCTGTTTGGGAGGATTTAGATCAGTAATTTGATTTCTTTAATATATGTAGGTTTTTGCCCTTATCATTTCTTCTTGGGTGACATTTTATAGTTTATATTTCAAAGAATTAATTTATTTTGCCAAGGTTGTCATATTTCTGTGCTCAGAGCTTTTGTAGTTTTTCATATTGGACATTCTGGGATCATTAATAACCTCCTCTTTTTTCCATTCCTGATATTTGCAATCTACATGGTTCTTTTTAACTATCTAGCTAGAAGTTAATCAGTTTTGTTGATTTTATAATCCTAGAGAAGTAGCTTTTGCTTCCATTGACTTTTCTCTAAAGTTTGTCTATTTTAAATGACTTTTGCTTTTTGAGGAAAGGGATAAATGAACTATAGTGCGTCTAATGAGAGTCACCCAGAGAAAAACATTCTCTCAGGCTTTCACAGAAAGCAAACTGGCCAAGCAATGGCCGTGACTCGTCCCGAAGGCTGACACTAATAACAGTTCTACAAAGTACTGTATATGGTTCCAAACTTAATCCTGAGGGGATTTGACCCAGGAAGATACAAAAAAAAAAAGCTTAATTACAATGCATGAAACACAGAGCTAGATTGGTGAGATGAGCTTTAGGAGGCTTAGATCAATAGCCTCCAATATTACAAGCTTCACTGGTGGCCCACTGCAATTGCAGAACATTTGAGTATGTGTGCATCTGCTTCCTCTTAGTCCAAAGAGAAGAATTTTCTTTTCCTTTCTTCTTCTTCTTTTTTTTCTTTCCTTTTCTTTTTTTCTTCTTAGCAACATCAATAGGGTGATAGGTCATGCCCATACACTGTGCTCTGTAAAACTATTGTGAGGACAATATGCAGTGTGTCAACTTTTAAGATAAGAAAGGGGAAAAGAGAAAAAAAAAGTAATGTTGATTGAATGTGTGAATGTTTAATTGTTTGATCACTCTTACATACCTATATGTATTAATCTAAACTGTTCTGATGATGAAAATATGTAATACAACCATTGTTAAATTTATACAATAAAAATATTAAATCAAAAAAAGAAAGAAACCCAAGGAGAAAGCAAATAAAAGCATACATTAATCAGTTCTAAAAAAATAAAAATAAAAATAAAATAAAATCTCTCTTTTTTTTTTTCTTCCTTTTGATCACTTTAGGTTTTTTCTCCTTTTTCTAGATCCTGAAAGGAGAATTCAGATCCTTGATTTCAGGACTTTTCAAAATTATAGGCAGCTAATATTATAAATCAATCCTAAAATTTACTTTACTATAATCATAAACATTTTGATTCATGGCATATTTTTATTTCAATTCAAAATATTTCCTTTAACATTTCTTTTTGCCTTGTGGATTATTTATTACTGTTTCATACTATTAAGTATTTCTAAGTTTTGGGATTTTTCACTATATCATTTTATTTTCAACTTTTATGGTATTCAAAAAATATTTCAACTGTGTAAAGAAAGTGCTTTCTGCAGTTACTGAATGAAATGTTCAAAGCTTTTAACTAGATCAAATTGATTGATGCTGACAGTGTCTTCAGATAGATTGATTAATAAATCAACTTATTCCCTGTCAATTTCTTCTACTAGTTCATAACAAAAGAATGTTTAAGTCTCCAAGAATCCAAATATAACTATGAAGAAAAGTAATCACTATTCTCCTTTCTGTTCTTGTTTCAAATGTTGTGAAAATTTGTTACAAAATAAATGCCTCAAAAGTATTTATGTCTTGGTGAGACAATTGTTTTAACATGCTAATATCCTTTTTTGTCTCTGGTTCTGTTCCTTGAACAAAATCTGCATCATTTATGTTAATATTGCCCCTCTGCTTCTCATGTGAATTTTTGTCCTGGATCTTTATCCACCCCTGTTTCATTTGTTGTCATGTTAGGAGTCACTACCAGCTCTACACAAGCAGGCAAGTACTCTCTGTCACAGTCCCATTTCCCCACCCCCAACCTCCTCATCTTCCATTTTTACCCTACTGTCTTAGTCAAGTTCCTTCACTGAAGCATGATACCCAGCTGCCACAACTTAACAGAAAAGAGGCCTATTGGGACTCATGTTTTCAGTTCATAGTTTGCTGGTTCCAAGGTATAGCATGGCAGAGAGATGTGGTAGAGCAACATGGTGACCAGGAAGCACAGAGAAGGGAGGAACCATCCAGGAGTCCAGATAGATCCTTTCAGCTCATCTCCATAGTTACCCAAGTCTTTGACCAGATCCCACTTGTTAACAACATACTCAGCTCTAAGTACAGCATGGCCGTAATCCAATCACCCCCCACAGATTCCACTTGCGAAGTGGGAGGAGGAACATTACTGATCTAAACCGTAACTCCTACAAACATATTGCTTCCATTAAGTGTTGTCTTTTGAAGTTGTAGTTAGGCCATTTATATTTAATGTAGTATTTTTATATGTTTAGAATACATCCACCATTGTATTGTTACCTTTTCTACTTGTCTCTGAAGTTTTATTGTATTAGTTTTCTGTCGCTAATGTGGCAAATGAGAATAGTATTTAAAATTACAACATTTATTGCATGGCAGCTTCTGTAGGCCAGAAATCCAGGAACAGTATTGCTCTTCTAGTTACCTTGCTTACAACTTCAGTTCTGGAGAAGAACCATTTTCTAGCTGTTTAAATTCTCAGAAGAATTCAGTAGCAGATCGGAGGTCACTGCGTCTTCACTGGCCATCGGCTAGGAGCCTCCTTATCACTCTGTCCTACTGCATTCCTCTTCTTCTCGCACAGCTAATTCCTCTCATATCACTTGTCACTTTCATTTCTCCCTTTGCTGACTCTCTCCCTTTGCTTTGTTCCTCTCCTTTTTTTCTGGAACATGTAGTTACATCTGGCTCATTCACAGAATCCAGAAAAATTTCCCTACTTTAAGAATATCTGAATGCATCTTCATTCTTATGTCCAAAGTCACTCACAGCAGTACTTGGATTAGAGTTCAGCTGAGTAACTGAAGATGGGAAGTGAGAAGGAACATTTTTAGACTGATACTTAGCACAATCTGTCCTTTAGCTTCTAAGCTTTGAAGTGACTCCCAAGTGAAAAATACATTCAATGTTTTAAACAATCTCATCTCATTACTAAAACCATAAGAAATTCATCTAAATTTCACCTGTTCGAACGTCCCAAATTAGGTCCAAAAGAAGAGGAAAAGGAGAGGTAAAATAAATTCACAAACCAAGAACAGTTTCAATACACAGGCAGACAAAATATGTTAGGTAAAAGACAATGAAGAAAAACCTCTTGGAGGGCCAGCCCAAGAGCTCAGTGGATTAAAGCACCTGCAAGCAGGCTCAGGAACCGGGGATTCGATCCCTAGACTTTCTGTGCCAGCCCCAACCTGGAAATTGAGGCTGGGCATGTGCCTGTAATCCCAGCTCATGGGAGTCTATGAACAGGTGGATTACTGGATCCTATCTAGTAGCGACACCCTGAACACATCATCATTCCTTTTTCCTGGTACCTGCCATCTGTTTGCAGCTCAATATTTACTACTGGCTTTACCTACAGGTAGAATGTGATGATCAGATATGCTTATTTAATTTCATAGTTCTTTCCCACTTGTGTCTAAACTCATTGTTTTATTTTCTTAAAGAGCAGAATATATTTATTGAGTGAAAGAAAGTTCAAGAGAGGAATAGAGGGGACCCAAGTAAGTTTCCCAATTTATGGTGTTTTACTGGTATAAAATTATCAGGAGTTTTGAGAGCTTCATATTATCAGGAGTCTTGAGAGCTTCATATAAATTTCCGAGGGCCATTTTTCTACAGATCTTCCCTATTTCATCTCATATCCTTATTTCTGTGGAGATGGATGAGAGAAAACACCATGGAAATTTCTATAAATTCCTCTTATGAATGAAGAGATCACTTCAAAGTATTGAGTGAATATTCTAATCTTTTAATCTCCCCAGTGTTTCAGAGAAGAATCACTCCTTAGTCGTTTCACTGAAGCATTCTGTACTCATGGGTAATCACTTAATTTTAAAGCCTCTTACCTTTTCATTAAAATTGGAACTTCTGAAATCATTAAGTTATCAATTCCTTTTTAAATGGTTTCCCCTCAATTTATTTCTGTTCTCTGACATTTTATTTCAAGCAACAGCAACCCAAATATATGGACTGAATATTTATGCCTGTCTTCCAGGTTTAAAAAAAAAAATGTCCGTATTGATGCCTCAGCACAGCTACATATGGACTAAGGAAGTAACTCAGGTTAAATTATAACATAAGGATGAGACCGTGATTCAAGAGGATTAGTGACGGCAAAAGAACAAACAGCAGCGAGCTTCCCAGTCCCACTAACACAAGGAAAGAGTTAGATGGAACACAACAGGACAGTGGGTACCTACAGGCAAGAAATGGAGCCTCGAAACGAGCCTTACCTTATCTACCTTGACCTTGAAGTTCTTCAGTTTTAGATGTTTGAGAATTAAATTTTCTTTTTCAACCTACTCAGTCTGTAATAAATATAGAAAACTGAAGAGACTAATGAGTCAAGTAATACCCTAAATATTTCCCTCAGAAGTTTCAAGTAAATGTCCAAGTTCATCACTTAAAAAGTTTTCTTCACAACCTAACTACACAACACAGTTTCACTAATGGTCTCTGTCCCCTGAGGTTCCAATGACATCTTCCATATTGCCTTTTAGGCCCTTCCTAAAAACATCTTTGATGTGTGCGATCTAAAAATGGCTTCTTTCAGGCAATCTAGGCCTTTTGTATTCCTGTTCCTCAAAATGCTCCAAGACTTCATCCACAGCCTGATTCTAAAACCACTTCCCCATTGCATGGTCACTGTCACAGAAGCACATCTTCCAAACGCCACATGGGCTTTTATTTTTACTGCTGCCATAATAAACTATCACAAACACAACACTATGAGCTACGACCACTGAGGATCACCAGTCTGGATACCATGTGGCTTGGCCGTTTTCCTGGCCTACGGTTTCATTGGTTTACCCTGAGGGCTCAACAGGGCTGCACTCCTTTCTGGTGCCTCTGGAAAAGAATCACCTTTCAAACTTCTCCCAGTTGTTGGCAAAATCAAGATTCCTTAGGTAGCTAATGCCCTGTTTCCTTGGTGCCTGTCCACTTCAATCGACTCAGACACTGTCTCTGCAGAATCCTCCACCACACACTCCCTCTCTCAGATGATAATGATGAACATAAAAAGTTCTCCAATAAACATCATTCTTCTAAAGTCCTCTCTTGACCTCAAATGGTTGTGTTACTATTGCACCATTCTCTGATCGCCAGTCACCTAATGGTCTTTAAAAACTTCTGCTAGCCATGGGTAGTAGTGCATGCCTACAACCCCAGCACTTGGGATGCTGAGGCAGGAGGATCACTGTGAGTTCTAAACCATCCTGGGCTACGAAGTGAGCTCAAGGCCTGCCTCAACTGCATAGTAGAACCCTGCCTCAAAAGGACAAAAAGCAAAAATCTTGCTAAATTTTTGCTGCCTCAGTAAGTTTTTATGGAGATTTGTTTCCTAAAACTTCTCCTTCCTAGACCAGTAACATTTCTGTAGGCACATCAGGCAAGGCTCGCCTCGCTATTCATTCTTCTTCACTATCTCAGAATCCTGGTTTCCCTCCTTGTTCATCCATCAGCTATTCTTCTTCAGTCTATTTCTTCACTCTGCAAAATTATTTTCCCTAAAAATTAGCTCTCAGGCTTGTTCCCAAGACTTGCACTTCCACAGACGCCTATCCCACCTCTGTGTGTGGGAAGCACTGATCTACAGTGAAGACTATCAAGGTCATTTATTTAGTTAAACATCTCTTTTATGAGTTTCCAACTTACCCAGGCACTGCCGAACAGATACCTGTGCAGGGTCTCAGACCTCTTTAACATTCTGTGTCTGAAAGTTTTGATTTCCCGGCCCCAGATGTGGCAAATCAACACCAGCACTGTACTTTCTGCAGAAACTCCAGTAAATCGCCTTATCTTTATTTCTACCTTCTTTTCCTTCCACTGCCTCCAGCACTCATCCAGATCACTTCCGTGGGTGACACAACAACATCCGGTGGCTCTTCCCTTGCTTCACTTTTGCCCCCTTCCAGCCCAGTCTCCATCAGCAGCAGTTCTGACCTTTGAAATTCAGAGCCTGCCCTCTCTTGCTTAAAACTCTATCATGTTCTCTCCATGTGCCATGAAAGAAATCTAGTATGTTTAGTATGGTGTTTTGTTCCCTGCAAATGCCTGTAACCTCATCTCATCTCATCACGTTAATGTCTTTTGAGTTCCAAGAACACACCAAGCCCCTCCCTACCTCAATGTCTTCGCAACTGCCATTCTATGTGTGATTAAGCTACACCTAAACATTGGCTCTTCTTTTTCTTACCTTATTTACTAACTTCATGCTAATCATTGCGTTAAATGCAAAAGTTGCTATTTTAAAAGTATAAACAAACTTCAGAGCTTCGCAGTCCACTACTTAAGGCAGAAAAGACAAATTAAATATTTATTCGCGTCACATCTATGTAAAACATATGTCTATGTGCAGTTCATATATGTACAAACAAGCAAGCAATGCCATGATGGGCAAGGAGAAAGTTGTTTCAGGTTGATGACTGAGGGCCTTCTGAGGAGAAAATGTCAAGAGTTATGTGAGAAGGATATGTATTGTAGAGGGGCAGCTGGCTTAGGCTGCCTTAAGTACACGTCGGGAAGGCTTGTTGAGCTGGGGATCGAGCCCCCATCCCCTGAGCCTGGCTTCACTGTCCTGAGCAGATGCTTAACCAACTGAGCTAAGCCCCAGTGCCCCCTGAGTGATGTGTGAATGGCAAGGGGTCAAGGACAGTGTCATGAGCACTCGAAGACTGTCTTGAGCAGAACGCACAGAAGCCATGAGTTACAGCTGTATTATGGCCATGGAGACGTCGGCTCTGTGAAGCATAAAAAGACCTAGGATATGGTTAGAGAACAGAGGAAGACCAGACCAGCACTGGACAGATTGCAGTGTTTCTAAGGAATGAGTGATAAAATTGGTGCAGTACATATTTTAAAATCTCTCTGCATGACATACTCTAAAATCAACTGTTAAGATTACTAAAAATAAAATGCTATCCAAACATTGAAAGTGTCTCCAAAGTATTTAAATTTGTTAGAAACACATATCAGATGGTAGTATGTTGCCAATAGCAGGCTCTGTGAGGCTCTAACTAATTATTTGAAATCACGACAAATATGTATGCATGGACTCAGAGGGAACAAATCTCATTAGGAAGACGGAAGCTGGGCAGAAACCAATATATAATGGATGCGTGAAGCAGCGATAAAAATTCCTAACTATAAATGTCCATTTCCCAATAAAATGCACAGGATCAAGTAAGAAATAAAAGTTACTGTCATCTACCCCAGCAGCTTTATTTATATAGTACTTGCATTTTTTCCAAGGCTTTAAATATGAGGTCAGTAGTAAGTGTTTTGCTTCACATTTTCCAAAGAGTACATGTGGCTTAGGAAGACGACGAACAATAATTTTCAAATAACCACAGCTACAACGCACATTCGTGGCTTACTTAATGCTTCAAGGACTTTAAAGGTTCAGTTTTTAAGTAGATAAGCAGTTTTATTTTAAAGACACACTCGTTATTCGAGGCAATTAATCTGTTCTTAAATGAAGTCCCATTGGGAGCATCAAAGTGAAACAAAAGTGCAAACCATTATCAAGAGACAAGAAGTTGCGATCTTTTAAAATTTGGAACCCCCAGCTTCTCTGTAAGGAGTCCTAAGAGAATAAAAGAAACTAATATTTAAACAATAAAAAAAGGTATTCCATCAAGGATATGACTTTTAAGAAACATTTCCTTTTTCTATGAAAGATTAATTTCTTCATTTTGAGTATTGGCTTTTCTAACCACCATGTAAGTATCCTCTAAAGAAGAATCATCATTTTAGCAATGATTGTATTTGAATGAGATAGCAGTCTCGTCCTGTATGCTGAATCTACTAAATGACGACAGGAGCTAATCCAGCAGTTCAGTTAATTTGATTTAAGGTAGTCAGATGAATATTGCAAGTTTAGCTTACGAATAGTTTCCCCTTAGGGAAGCTGGGCCATCCATTCATCTTTGATAATTACAAGGTTTTTTTTTGTGTGCTCTTCCAAAGAAATTCCCTGACAATGAAAATATCTTTCTGACATGAAATTAAATGGTGCTGAATAAGAGCCTGGGCTTACACTTTAGTATGTATCTTGGTTCCCGGTAAAAATCTACATTTGTGAGTAACCTAAATGACCAATAGAATTGCAAAACTAGTCCTCCTGTATTAAGTAAGCTCCGGATGGTATGAATGTACTTAGAATGGTACCATGATTCTCAGTTATTCTATGAGGATAGAAATGTAATAAAATCAGCTTTGAAAAAAAAAAAAAAAAAGAAACAAGAGCAGGCTCAAATTTTTAAATTATACCACTCATAGTTATACATACACATTATCAACTAATATTCTACCATCTTAAGAGAAGGCACTCAACTAGGTTAGATTTTGAAACACGAGGATAGACAAAGGGACAGCTCTCTAGGAAGTGAAAAGACATAAATGCCATAGCAGCCTAGTTTCATTATCTTCAGCTCAGGCACTCAGCCACAGGTGGAGAGAGAAAGAAGCCTTCATGCTATCAGTAGCACGAGTGATCCAGCTGAGTGTTGGATGAAGGCAAATACAGCCGGCCATGAAACTAAATGGAAAGGGAAGCTCCTTAGAGAAACCACGCTACAGAGATAGGAAATGTCCAGATTTCCTTCAGCAACTGCAAATACCAGCGCTCTTGGGAGCAGAAGGTTTTTGGAGAGATGTGGCCAAAAATGCAGGCTGGGAAGGATGAGTGCAGATGTCCTTGGTGAGGGCTAAGATCTGACTCCTCTTGGGAAACGAGTTAGCATTGCATCACTCTGACAAAGAGCCTCTGAAAACCAACACACAGGGAGCAAAGAGTCATTCTGATGTAGGCTTCAGAGGTCTCAGCCATGCCTCACTGGTCTCCCATTTCTGTGCCTGTGGTATAGGAATACAGCAGGGGGCAGGGGACCAGGAACAGAAAGGACAAGACACAGTCATCAGGGACAGAGACCTCCAGTATCTTCCTCCATCATTTCCCAAAGTTCAGCCACCTGCCATGAGTGCCACCAGCTAGGGGCAAAGCCTTTGGGGGACATTCTGGATGCAACTGTAACAGGAAGTGATTTAATCTTCCTCTGCATTCTAGTCTCCATCTGCAAAATGGGCTAATAAGACCTATAATTTTGTGAAGAATAAGTGAGTTAATAAAAAACTTAAAAGAATGCCTAAGAATAGTCTGTATTTAATTATTTGAATTAATTCTACTAGTAACTAGCAAAGTAAAACTAACAGGCTGCAGGTCTTGCAGCTTACTATCTGTCCTAGCTAGGACCTAAACTCAGATGAGAGGGCTCTAAAGACATGAATTCTAACACCATTTGAATGATCAAGCTTTATGATCCCAGAAGAGTAAAGTTAATAAGCATTGAACTATTACACTAGTTATTCCGTATATGTTAGAATGCTTTATTTAGATAATTTCTTCCTATTTTTAGATTAACTGTATTTTTTAAAATAGATATATGGCCAGGCATGGTGGCTCACGTCTGTAATCCCAGCACTCGGGAGGCTGAGGCAGGAGGATCGGCGCGAGTTCGAGACAAGCCTGGGCTACAAAAGTGAGCTCAAAGCCAGCCTCAACTGCATAGCGAGACCCTGTCTCAAAAAGACAAAAAAATAAAATAAAATAAAATAAAATAGATATATGCCAACATTTTATGTTGATACTGGGCTAAAAGAAACTCCCAATAATTTGTTAAAGGGTTGTGCTAAATTTGATTAACTATTAAATCTCAGGGATGATTATTAAAGCATCTCTCATCCTTTTCACCCTCCTGACTCATACCTTTTAAACTCTGTTACAGCAGCTGGCACATCTCTGTCATCCATTCTGATATGATTTCTTCATGCCTACCAATGATTTTCTCTTTAACACAGAGAATTTAAAAAGTTTCGCATCAACTTAAGATCCATTCGCTTAAGATATATGCAGATTTACTCCTTCAGAGACCCTCTCATAAGTAAGAATAAAATCTGCTTCTACTTCATGAAACAGCAAAGTCTCCTCAGTTAACACGTTGTGCTTAGAGGGACTGTAGAACAAGATTCATAAATGAAACATGTCTTTCAAAGAAATATCAAGAAAATAGGGTTGGCCAGATAGCTCTTCAGAATTAAGCATCTGCTTAGGCAGGTAAAGGGACAGGGCTTCAATCCCTAGCATGTCTGATGGCCCTGCCTGGGGTGGGCTGAGACAGTGACTGAGACTGGGTGCAGTAGTATGAGCCTATAATCCCAGCACTCGGGAGGCTGAAAACAGGAGGATCACTACAAGTCCAATCTGTAGTGAGACCCTGTAGACCCTGTACTAAATATAGATAGATAGATAGATAGATAGATAGATAGATAGATAGATAGAATATTCATTTTAAGTTTTGTATAACCTTGACAAAATTGCAAACAGAATATACAGAAAATATTATATATGGTACACAACACTTAATAGAATAGTAAAACTATATTACAGAATCTATGACATACTCTGAGCAAAATGATATAAAAGGATCATGAAACTTGATAAAAATAGAACCTGGTAAATGAAGAATTATCTTGTACATAAAATAAATAAAATAAGCAATTCTAAGAGATAGGCTTAAGCAAATACAGAACATTTCCAGCTAAATGTCAGGATGTACAACATCAGGAAGATAACCCATGAAACGGAGCACGCTTACAGAACGCAAACATGTCTGGCCTCGTCCGATACTACACTTGGTCGGGAAACTAGATAGCAAAGGTTGCCCATGTGCGTTCTGCTCTTTAATAAAGCAGAGGGTGCGAGGCAAGTGAAGGTCACACAGCCGCATCATGCCTTTCCTAACAATAATACAGGCAGAAATACTTAGGAGGAAGAAAACTCTCATGGTGTTTTTCTTGGAACAGTATCCTCTATGCACATGTCCATATTAATGAGACATTTTATTTCATGAAAAAATTAAACATCTTCTTTTCATACAACAAATTAAATCATTATAAAAGTAAAAACTCAATGATAATGTTTATACCTAGTGTGTATGTATATGTATATGCATAAATTCTGTGTAGAAGTGGGAATTCCTAAAAACTGTACAAATACATATTACATATTTAATTATATATTTACATAAATGAATGTAATTAATTTTTACATTATTCTATACAATTTTAGACCTCATACTCAAATGTCTGATATGTATCTCTTATTAAAATAATAATAACAAATGTTCAAATTGGATGCAAGGAACCATGAAGAAAAGAAAATATTTCATGAAATCACATACAGTTTTGAAGAAAGGGCAAAGGAGTTTGACTTAATTGCAAATTAAATATGTAGGATATAGCTAGAGATAATTCCACAATGTCAGCCCTGATTGCACAGGAAAATTGTGGTGCCAGGGAAATAAAAAAGGACAGAGGAGCAGCTCATTTAGGGACTTTGATTTTACTACCTGTGTTGCATGTAAATGAGCAGAATCACAACTAAAAAGGAAACTATCCAGAAGAAGATGGGTACTAGAACTGCAGGTGTTCAGTCAGAGCTGGACGCTACAACATGATGGAGGAAAACACAGAAGATAAAGAATGATGAAATCTACATGATATCCATATGTGAGATGTAAACTGGTACTAGAAGAACACACAAAAGAGGAAAATCTTACAGAAAAGCAGCAATTAAAATCTTGAAAATTGGAAAAAAAGTTCTCTCAAAGTAATGCATGAATTATGTCAAGGGTACCAAAACTGCAGTTTTGTTTTGAAATGGGGGTTGGCATGGGAGATATCTCAGCAGTCTAAGTGCCTTCCTTACAAGCACAAAGTCCCAGGTTCAATCCCTGGGACTTTGTGCCATGCCAGCCCTGAACTCTGGGGACACTGGCCACCAAAACCAGGTGTGGTGGTATGCATCTGTAATACAGTGCTGGGGAGGCTGACACAGAAGGATCACTATAATTCTGAGCTGCAGAGCAAGACTCCAAAATTAAAAACATTTTTTAAATAAAAAGTAAACAACAAGAAAAAAGAACTTGTAGTTTATATAGCAGAAGTCCTAGGAATATTCAGAGAAATAACTACAGACTTCTCCCATCAAGCTGGATGTGAAAAGCTATTCAGATGTCTTTCTCATCTAAAGCTCAATAACCTTGAGAAGCTCTAATAATTTGAAACTGTAACAAGTATGTATGTATGGACTCAAAGGGGCCAAGCCCCATTAGTGCAAGCTCAGATATCTCCCCTTAGCAATATAAAACAATAACAAAATAATAGATGCCGTCATGAATGAAACTGCAAAATACTCATAACCTAAACAGTAAATTGATAAAGGGCAAATAAGTGATTTTTTAAAGTGAACTACAAGAAGAATGATCCTTTCAGAAGCAATGAAGAGAAATACATCCATTTTCCCAGGAGAACCTGCAAAGGGCTGAGGCACTGCGGCTCCTAGTATAACAGATGAGGCTAGCAAGGAAATTGTGGCTATCATTTCAAAATGGAGTGAAAGGATAATTGGATAGCCTCATCTTATCCAATCCTGATGCATCAGGATGCATAAAATAAGGCAGTGTTAAAGATTTTGGAGAAGATGGGCTAGCTCAATAATAGATTTAGGGACACCAAGCCCAGAGTGCACTTGAATGAGGTGTGAGATTGAAAACAAGATGATATTCTGCATGTAATATTCTACATGCTCCTTGGTGAGATTGAGAATCCCTATCCCTGACCCAAATCTGTAAGATTAACAGTTTATAAAATCAAAAGGAACACTGGATGGTCTTTTCATGAAAGTAGGAAATCACATCAAGAAACTTTCCTCGAACTCTACAGATGAAAACAGCTCACCTGGTGCCTATTCTAAGGAATGAATGGAAATCTTCACTAGGGTCCATGTGTGAGAGATTTCAGAACACTGAATAGGAAACTGAATCCTAAAAGCTCAGTGAAATAGTAAGATAGAGAAGGAGGGAAAGAGGGAGGAAGGGAGGGAGGAAGGGAAGGGCAGAGGGAGGGCGGGAGGGAGGGAGGGAGGGAGGGAGGGAGGGAAGGGCAGAGGGAGGGCGGGAGGGAGGGAGGGAGGGAGGGAGGGAGGGAAGGAAGAATAAAACACGATTCCAAGTGGCTTCTGTGTTTTATATATCAGATGGCAAAACACACTCAGGCAATATTTCAAAGTAAAGTATAGCTACTATTACTTTACGTCTAGTTTGTGAAAGTAATAAAAAAATTAAAAACTATAATTCAAAGAAAATTTTTCCCAAAATAAAATATTTGAAGATATGCATTCAAAAAATCTGTGGTGTAACTGAAAGTACCAGTTCAAAATTCTACCACCAGTGTGTTTTCCAGTACAATGCTGTGCTTGAATAATGGAAACAATAATGTGAGTATTTAGATAAAAGGAACATATGACATCCAAGGGAAAGAAAGTTTTTCTGAGAGCAATGTTTTATTCTATAAAACAACGGAAAGCACAATTAAGATGCCAAAATATACAAAAATCTGAGTCAAATTTTTAATCTTCAGCAGAATTTACTTTTGGCATTAAAAGACATAAACTGTAATCGATTTTTTTTACAAAGCTCAGAGAATATGGATCCTGCTACTTCTTGAACAATTCACTGAAGAACCAACTCCTGACAGCTAAAGTGACTAGGGAAGGTCAGCAGAAGAAGTTAGGAGGCGTAGCAAATAGGTAATTGATTCCAAACTACAAAACAATGAAGTTTAGTGGAATAAAATGCCATGTGAGATGGCTTTAAGCTCTGACAATTAGGAAACAGAGGATACAAAACATAAAACATGCACTATTTCATTGTTTCCATAATGAAAAAGTTGATTTTAGTAGTGACATTTATTTTGAGGATGGTGTTTGTGTGAAATATAGAATATAATAATTATGGAACATTCCCATTCTTAACATTGCCTGCACCCTTGAGAACCAAAGTGAAATAAAAAGATTAAGTAAAAATCCAGGGGTCTAACACTAGACTTGGAAGTACCTGAAATAATGCATCAGATATTTTCTCTGTAAAAACACTCCCCAAGAGTGTCTTGCCAGCCCCAACCCTGGGACTCACTGGGACAGCAACTGAGACTGGGCCTGGTTATGTGCGCCTATAATCTCAGCACTTGGGAGGCTGAAAACAGGAGGATCATTACAAGTCTGCACAATGAAACCCTGTAGACCCTATAGTCAGTTCACTTTTTTTTTTTAAGTTTTGAATGTTTATTGAGTGTTTTTTTTAAAGCATTAAAGCTGGGTGTGGCAGTACACATCTATAATCCCAGCATTTGATCTTTGTGAATTTGACACCAACCTGCCTTACAAGTGGACAGCCTGAACTGCATAGCAAAATCCTGTCTGAAAAAGACAAAAGA
>PVJA010002529.1:65616-106003 GCA_004027025.1 Myocastor coypus
TTTTTTTTTTTTTTTTTTTTTTTTTTTTTTTTTTTTTTTTTTTTTTTTTTTTGTATTTCTTCCTTGGCTATAATTTATTTATTTATTTATTTACATATAGTAGACGATTTCAAGACCAGAAAAAATTTAACAATGGTTATATTACATATTTTCATCATCAGATCAGTTTAGTCAGTTCACTTTTAAAAATTGTGCATCCCTGTTGTTACAGTGAATGCCCTGAGACATACAGATAAATTAAGAGATCTAGAAGCATTCATAAAGAACAGAAGAAACAGAAATTTGGATAAAAATAATAGACTGCTCATGAAATCTGTCAACTTTATTTCATGACTAAAGCATAAATCATGTCAACATCTTTTAAAGCCAATATTGTGACATTTAAAAGTGGAGAAGGTGAAGAGATCTATCTAGGTGCGAGTGCGGTGTCTTGGAGTGATGTCATGATAGCACAGGTGAAGGCAAGTACCTAAAGCATTGCCATAACCAAAGCAATCACTAGGAAAGCTGCACGGTGCAGCGCAGCCAAAGCCACCAACTTATTTGATGAACAAACTGAGATAGAATCACAATTACTTTCATTGCAGAAACCTGAGATGCATGAATTATTTTTAAACTAATCCATTCACAATGATATTCACAAGTACTAACTGATCAATTTTAAAGAAGTATAAACGGTGAAATCAGTGCCATTAAGTTGTGTAAAGAGAAAGAATTTATTGTTTTGCTTTCTCTACGTGGAGCATTTCTCTGGGTAAACAAAAGAGGGAAGGAATTTCATTACAAAATTATTTATAAAAATGAAAAGAATAGAACGGCATTACTTGTCAAGATGTAAGGAATTAATCATTTTAATCATTGACTACCGATAGCTAATAACATTAAAAATTGTTAAAACCAAACATTATGTATGTCTTGATAAAAGACACAACTCCAGGAAATACTGAAAGGAAGGGAAAATGTTGAATGCAGTAAGTATCAAAGTCAGCCAAATCTAGACTATGAGAAACTGTACCAGTTAAAGAGTACAAATTCTTCTCTACATAGATTTTAAGAAAAGATTGAGACTTACACTGCAGACTGAAAAAGATTTGAAAGATTTCAAATTTGAAATGGGCCAGACTGAACAACGATGTCTACTCTGCCCTTTTTGCTGATAAACCTATAGCAAAAAGCAGTTATGAGAAGGGAAAAAGATGATGTTTGGGGAATGGGAGAGATGTAGGGCCCGAGAGCAGCACAGGGACAGCTTCCAGGTCAAGGACAACCGTTCCTTTACTCAAATCAGTAGAAATACCACGGTATTCAGTGTATGACGCACTACACTAGGTGTTTGTTTTGTCTGGTTTCCTACATCGGAGCAGTATTATATAACGACACAAAGGTTAATCAGAGATCATTCATGCTGAATTAGCACAACATCAAATTTCTATACTACTAGAGCAAAGCAGATGGATTCCAGACAGGTAATAGTTACTGTCTTAGCATAATATCCCAGTGTGTTTCTAAGGTAACTAAGCATTAGATATGTTTCCGTTATTATAAGATTTTCTGTCGCAGAGGTGTTTCTAACATGAACTATTTACTGAAGCTTAGCAACTAGAAAGGGCAGCGCTGCTGGCTGCAGACCGGCCTAAACTTTAATCCGGACTCCAGTTCTTTTCAGTTCCAAAACTCAGACTTCAGCAGCTTCAGTTTCCTTATCTGCAAGGTGGGAAAACTACTGGATACCACTGCTCTGAACACTGCAAGTCTTTTACCTAAGGTGCCTAGAAATAGTCTTGGCATTCATGAAACATTAGCTGCTATTTTGACTACAGAAATTCCTTTTATAATTCCAATATTAACTTTAGCAAAATAAACACCCAAATACTGACTCTTCCCAGCAGTATTTTATAACAAAAGAAACACAGACAGGCTCCAATTAATTAATCTTAACATTTTTAGTCCATTTTCCACTACTGACTTACAGGTATTTGGAAGCAATCAGAAGTAATAGTTATCTTTTGATTGCACGGTCCTGTGACCATTGCAACAAACATGTGAAAATGTCCTAGACTGGTGGAGACCCCCTGACAGTGGAGCGAGCCACAGTGCCTCAGCCAGAAGGCACACAGGGGAATCTGTTGCGATGAAACCAAGCAAGGTGTTAAGGAAGCATGCAATATAGGCCACAGAGAACATCTATTCTTTTACTTCTGGCGTTTCCTTTTCAAAAGAACCCATTCTTAAGTATCTCTAGCTCACGGTAGGATCCCTCACTACCCTGAACTGGAGACCTTTGTGTCTGATTTAGGAGCACCACATTTTGTCATTTGCAAAAGGCGTTTGAGTCATTACTTGACAGAAGGCTTCATCCTCCATCTTGTATTGACCAAGACGAAAGCCAGTGTAAGTGACATCAGGGGATTCGCCAAACGATTTTTTTAAACCATCACTCTAGTTGTTTTAATTTTCCATGTTCTAGTCTTTTCTAACAGAAATTACAAGCGGAGGATGAATGACACCATAGGAAGTAGATGTGACCAAGGGGAATTTCCAGTGAAACACAAAGGAGAAATAAAAGAAACTTAAGGATAAAAAGAGCAACAGGGAAATGAGGCAGTGCCTGGATCCCCCCAGCATGTGTTGAAATAGCAAAGGGATCAAGGCTAGCAGAGGCATGAGGATACTGAAGAAACTCCAAGGAGGCTGTAGGGAGCACTTGGAACTCTAGAAGGCAAATTGCTGCCAGCGGCCCGCAGGGGATGTGGTGCAGCCGCCACAGGATGAAGTGCCAGTGCCCCCGTGCTAGGCAGAACCTTCCATCTAGGTTAGCAGTTCTGAGCATGCCCAGACCCATGAGGCAGGCACTCAGGATACTCGCACACACCCTGCTCAGGATGCAGAAGGGAGCTGAAAGGACTGATAAGATGTCCAAGGGTGGGAACCGCAGCACTGCAGAGTGGTTGTGAAAGAGGAAGGACAAACTCCCAGGATGGGATGACCCGAGGACCTTGGGATTTGCAGTGACAGTGACATTACATGGTGTTGACCTTATCAGCAATGAAAGTCTATCATCCCTGGCTTTCACAGTGGACATCAGCCAAGGAAATAGCCAGGGCACAGCACCAGTATCATTGGCCTCCAGAGAGACAGCGAGAAGCCAAGAACAACACTCAGGTCGGAGGCTTCCTCTTACCCACTCGCCATGAACCTCGATAACATCTCAGGCCGCACATGGGGAAACCTCGAACAGGCAGGAAAGTGAATCTAATGAAAACTGATGCAAAATAAGGTGGGAAAGTGTCGGCACAGCAACTAGAGCTCAGAAAAGTTTATTGTCTCTGGGGAAATTGAAATTGTCGTGTGTACAAACAAAAAGGGTCTTTTCATCCTTGATTCATAATTAAGATGAAACTATTGAATTTGTGTTGTCTTAAAATATCATTCTGACAATTAATCCTAAATATTCCTAATAACAAGAGATTGCAAACAAATTCTACATAAAGAAAAAGGAATCCTGCAGTTTAAATTTGAGAACATCCGATTATAAGCAGAATTCATTTCTTATTCCTAATCTCTACATCTGACCCTGTGGAAATATTCTTCTCTTTGATTTAGGCATGTTTACTGTGGGTCCTCATGGGCATCCTTGATTTGAGAAGCTTCTAAGTTAACCTTGTTGATCAAGCTTCCTTTTGCCTTTGAGTAAATAGTTTTACAGACAGAACTTTCTAAATAGAATACTGACACAGAATGTGAGGAACATTTTTTGCTAGGAACACTTACTTCTTATTCATAAAAAAAGTATATATAAAACCAGCTGACAATCTCCCAATACAAAGACCACAGCTAGAAGAGATGGTGATATAAAGAACAAATTAATCAAACATTCCCAAGATAAAACCTTATGATAACATACCGAATAGCTGAAACAGCAGCGCTGTAGTTTCCAGAAAAGGAAGAGCACTGGAAATCTCATGAGGATAGAATATCTTACTGGGGGATTTATGATGTGGAAAATCTCTCAAGGCATTTCTTGCCTTTGGTCCTCTCCTCTCTTTGTTGAATCTGTGTGCTTGCCCAAGACGAATTCCAGAGCAGGTGGAGAAAAGTGTCGTGATGACGTACTAGACATGTACCACCCAACCAAAACTATGGCTCGCAGGGAAACAGCCTTCCCCACTGTTGAGTCAGATCTGCCAGTCCCTGGCCTGAGACTCTTACTGACCTGCTCAGCAGTGCTTCCACTTTATTACTAAGAGCCTTATGGGTCTCCTTGCCCATTACCCAGCCACATGCTAAGAACTGGACTTTATCCAGCTTTGTGAAAATCTGGTCTCCCAGAATAAGTAAAAAAGTACCCTGTGCAGAAGAGAAAGTCAGAAATTACTATCCCCCATCCAATTGGGGACTTTTAATTTCAAAAAAAAAAAAAAAAGAACCTGAAAAGAACCTAACCATATCCACTAAGTATAGAAGGACTTTAAGAAAATCCAATTAAATTCAGAAATGAAAACTTTATAGGATAACTGCTTAAGGCAAGTCTCCCATAGTATTAAAACTGTTCTCTATATTCTTAATACTTTATTCATGGAATGTAATTAATGCCTTGTTCTGTGATTTTGAAAAATGGAATAGTCATGTGTCACTAACCTGACAAAATAACTCATGAATTACACAGCTTGTATTTTGTATGAATTATGACAACAACCAAGGGTTTTGTACAAAGTAAATAATTATCCTACTCTAAATAAATCTTGGAGAAATAAAATATGAGTACTTAGAATAGTTCCTGACACCTAATAAGCATGTTCTAAGCATTTGCTATTGTTATTTTTTCTGCAATAACCAAGATAAATATACAACTATTATTCTATTATCTGCATATATAATTTCTCTCAAGTGCTCACAACTTATAAGAAACATTTCTGGTGTATATTATTTCAATGATGGTACTTTAAAATACTTTCTCAAGCTTGATATAGCAACTAAAAAGGAAAAGTATCTGTGTTTCTTTAATGCAAGTATTTTCTATACAGATTCAGAAAATAGAGTTCAGGTGTGGTGGCGCACAGCAGTAATCCCAGCGCTGGGGAGACTGAAAGCAGGACAATCACTAAGAGTCCAAGCTGCATAGTGAGACCCTGTCACTACCAAATACATTTAAATAAAAGATTCACAAAGTAGAGATCTTATGCTAGCCTTGTATAGTTACTAACCTCTCCCACTGTCTCATAGTTACAAGTCACAAAATAAACTTGGGAAGGAATGAACCAACATCTGCCTCTGTTTTAAAGGACTGAGTAAATGAGTTTTCATTTAGAAAGCAAACATAACACAACAAAAGGATATAACCTTAACATATATTACAGAAGGACCTTTCCTCAACAACTCAATATTTTAAATTCTCATACATTATACTCAAACTTGTATGCACAAGAAGTCTTTCCTATAGCCCTGTACTACTATCACTGCTGGTCTCTACATACCCAGGGGACACAGAAGGACTTATGTGCCATTACACCTCCTCTTCTCATCACGCTCATATGAATCAATCCAGGGCTGGCAAGATGGCTCAGCGGTCTAAAGCATCTGCTTAGGAAAGCTTAGGCAACCTCAGGGACTGAGTTTGGATCCCTGACACCACATGTTGTGCCAGCCCCACCCCTAGGGCAGGCTGAGCCAGCCATAATACAAAAAAGAAAAAGAAAAAGAAAAAAATCACTCCAGTGATTTCTGGGAGAATGTCTCCAGATTCTGATTTCTGAACATTCCCTCATGGCTCAAAATTATTGGCTTAATTTCCTAGTCAAATTAATAAGGCTGTACTGATTTAACTCTTGGCAACTCTTCTCTTTTCTAAGTTATTTAGTGGGTTCAGTGACATTGTGACAAATCATAATGAAGTTAATCAGGAATTTTACATTCAGATGGAAAGAAGAGTCAGCAAATGTCTGACCACTTAGAATTATTGTATAAGCAAGGAATAATGTGATATCAACAGGTACGAAAAAATGTTTGTTTGTGCTACAGAACTTCTTCTTTTCACACACTCAAGCAGACATTCTTTCATAACTCCTGAGCGAGGAACGGCAGGTATTACTACATTTATTTCTAGAAAGAGTGTAAACATCAGACAATACCAAGTCACCGAAAGTCAGCTACTTGGCTGGGAACAGAAGACAGACTCCTGAACGTCCACGCAGTCACTGTGGCGTCTACTGCATGACTTCTCTTTATGTCAGGATGTGTCCAAAGGAAAGTTCCGGAGGGAGTTGCTCTTCTTCCACTCCATCCCTCAGAGAAGCCAGACGTGTTGAGGGAAAGGTCATGTGAAATTCATCCACTTCTTTACAGACAATAGAAAGATGAATTTCCCTCGGAATACTCATGTCTTTGTTGATATCTACTATGGAAAGATTCTGACTTCAAAAGAAAATTGAATGCAAGAGTGGCTGAAAACGCCTTGTTCAGCAATTCTGGGCAGCGTCAATTGCCCCAAGCCCAAAGTAGGCACTGTCTATTGTCAGTGCACCCCGGAAATGTTGCGATATCTCTTCTATCACATTCTCTTCTTCTTCTTCGAAAAGGCTAAGTGGGATAGCAATACAGTTGAGCCACCTGAGTTTGCAAATTAAATCAGCAATTTTAATTACCAAATGTCTGCCTGAAGGAGATTATTAAAATTCACAAGTCCTTCGAGGGAACTCGAGGGGGGGAAACATCAAGCGCTCTCTTCTGATAGTTGGATCCATTGTAGGTTTTTTTTTTTTTTTTTTTTTTTTTTTTTTCCTGCAACAACTCCCAGTATCAACAGTGAAGTGGCGTACACAACCCACGCGTCAAGACAAGCAGCGGAGGAAGACGGAGCCCGAAGGAATCTGAGCGCAGTAATTGAAGCTGTCTGTGCTTGTGACTTGAGCCCTGGCGACGAATGAATGGCTGCAGTCTATGACCATGGGCGAGGTGGCAAGGCTTAGTTTTCATAGCTAAGATTCTTTTGGAAAGTGCTGGTGTTTTCAGACAATACAGGAGAAGTATTTTTATCTAGTGATTTTCCTATTCTGGCATACTTAAACTTTTCAACATTATTGAACATGCAAAGGCTTTTCGTAACTGCAAGCTTCATTTCGGCTGATAATTCTATCAGGAAAGCCGTCACTCCCCCTCTTCCAGTGAGTCCCTCTTCTGCAATAGCCACGCCAGTCTATCTTCCCCAGGTAGATTTACCCAACTTCACTTAGCACAGCGGGTTCTCTCACCTGTTCTATTGTACAGCTGTGGTCACACTTTTCTTAGGCTTCTTTTCCCATGTAATGTCACTTCTGTGGACTGGGCTTCCTTGTCACACCAAGGAAGTGAAAGCACTTAAAGATCATAGCTAACTTTCAACGTGCTGTATGATGTAACACACAAATCAGGTGGAATCAATGATTTTGCAAAATTATTTGTATTTTGTTGAGTTAAAAGAAATTCTAAATCTTGCTTAATTCTGATTTTCAAAGATAAAGAAATAAAAGATTAAGTAACACATCCAAGATCACCCAACTGTGATGCCTCTCTCGATTCCTTTTGTGCTCTGAGCCATTAAAAAATGACTCTGAAACCATCCCATTTAGCACATAGTAGTCTCTCGGTGACCTCCATGCCAAGTAACACACAGCTTTTTAAGTATAAATGCTGCTAGACCAGAGTTTTCTCAACTTCAGCAAAATTGGAATTTAACAGCCTCGGTTCATTACATGCCAATCATCCAGCCCCAGTCGTGACAATCAAAAGTATCTGCATATATTTATATACATTCCCTGAAAGCTCCTGGTTAAGAATGACTGCTCCATTTGAACATTCTCAGAGGAGGTAATCTTCTATAATACTTCAAACACGGTATCAGTTAATTTACATGTATAGTACACCGGCTTCAAACCAAGATTCTCTTATTAAGCGCAGAAGTAAGAACCTGAAATCTTTAATCTGCTTAAATTTTTGTTAATCCTTTTAATTAAAAATGATGTTGTCACTTGGTCTAGGAGTGCTGGTAGAACAGTTAAGGAGGGAAAAGAAAAAGGAAAATCTAGCTAAGTCTTCCAGTTGTAAGAGAAATTAAATACACTAAAATGTTCTAGAGATAATCTCAGTGCTTTTTTACTTTAGCTTTGCTTAAAAGTTGCTCAAGGTTCCTTGATCAATACGAGACATAATAATCACAAATTCAGTATCATTATGTAATATAGATTAAGGAAATAAAACCAGTAAAAGAGTAAACAAAATCCTTCACTTGATTTCAGTGTATGTCTTCCAACATACTCAGGTGTACAACTGCAATTTTTATTTACTTCCCTTTCTTGAGAACTTGAAGTTCCTTTTTTCTTTTTCTTCTTTCACTGTTCTTTCTTTCTTCCTTCTTTCTTTTTTCACCATCTTCAACCCTGATTCTCTTTAGCTCTTTTGTTATTTTTCTTTTTTAATTATTAAGGCTACCCCTAGTATACAGCCTCTAAATATATGGAGAAATCTTAAATTTACATTTTAAAACTGTACTAAGAAATAAGAATCATCAAAGACCAGTTAATACTTTTTGCTTTTCATAAAGGAGCTGAGATTGATAAAATGTAACAGTAACATAAGCCTCCTATGCTCCATTCATCCAGTGCATTAAAACTCTATTCTCAGTAGTTAGAATCCAAAGCTGCAACTCTTTAATGGTATGAGCCATGCGGTTGCACACTACAGTGTGATGAAATGATACAGTAGGCCCACAAAGGTCCCTGGCTGGAAGTTTCCGTGTCTGCCTTCCAGCTTCCGGCACTGGCAGGGCACAGAGCGGCAACTGTCCACTCTGGTTTACCAGTCAGTGGTAACATTGCATAGCTTCATACCCAGAGGTGAGCCAGGACCACAGCGGAGATGCCTGAAACTCAGGAAACTTCCCCCACACGTGGTACAAATTGAACCCCTAAGAGAGGCAAGACAATGGCCTCACATTTTGGCCTTCAGCTCCCAGACAGAGAGTAACCTTCATGTCCCACTCAGTTCATCCTGCCCTGCAGTCCTCACCTCTCCTAAGACTATTAAGAGCAGGATTAGAACAAATCATATCACATCCAAGTTCTGGTTTTATTAGAGATTTTAATATAATCACTCATTTTTCAATGCAGCTAAAAGGGATTTAAAAAAACCTTGAAATGTAATGCTTTTAGCTAAAAATCTCTCTTTTTTTCTTTTGTTTTTTGTTTTTTTTGTTTTGGTTTGGTTTGGTTTTTGTTTTTTTGTACTGGGAATCAAATTCATAGCCTTGTAGTTCACAGGTAGGCGCTTATGTGGCTGAGCTATCTCCCCAGCTTAACCAGAAATCTTTCTCATGTGGCTCTTCAGCATGATCCCTATTGTAATCCTCAAATGAAGAGACAGAAGCAGTCATATACATTTAACATTCTACTTCTATGCCACAGGCTCCACAATCTAAAGTTGTCTGGGATTTTGAGACGATAACAAAGCTGTCAAATCATAACTAATGCTGCCAATTTATTGACTCAATAAAATTTTCTTAGAATTCAAATTCAGGACCTTGTGCTTGCCAGCAGGCACTGTACTACTGAGCTATAATATCTCTCGCTAAAATTTTAATCTTTTATGTGAATTGTATGATTTTTTTTCAACCTCTTTATGGGCTGAGAAGATAGTAAAGTAAGTGCTTGCCTGACAAGTGCAAAGTCCTGAGTTCAATCCCCAGTACTGAGAAAAAAAAAAAAAACTTTAAATAACATACATGTGATTTACATTTCAAATTCATTTTTCTAATAATTAATTTGCAAAACTAGAAAATTATTTAAAACTTTGAAAACTTCATAGGTAAAACGTTGATAATCTAATTCCAATAATAAACCATTTCTTTTAACTGACAAAGACCAAACAAAAAAGATTTTACTGCATTTTGGAGACTCAGTGACTTATAAATAATTGTCATTTTTCCTAGGGTTGACAGTATGCAGTCATACCATTTATGTATGTATAAAAGCTTGTGGGTGGAAAGTAGAGTCAAAACCCAGTTCAATTAACAGTAGCTCATACCTACAACATAAAGTTCCCTGTTGTAATCTGCTAGCTCAGAAGGGGCCTCTTAAAAATAATTTTCTAATAACAAATATGTGCCAACACCAATATCCCCACCTGAGAAACAGCAATATACTTTAATAGTGCAATAGTCGCTCAAATGTGTAAGAGCAGGCAAAGGAAGAAACCATGAGTGACAAGAGGCCCGGACTCTCAGCTCCTGTGCTAGCTACATGATCTGAGTCCTCAGAAAGAAGCAAACTATCTAAACATCATATTCCCATGATTCTAGTATTTACATACATAAAAGTCCTAAAACTCATAAAATGAAATTCCCAGATAACCCCAAATGCAACCTGTTCTTGGGTGTCATCTCTTTATGGAAACCAGCACAGAAATGAGAATCCAGCATGAGGCATTAAATCTCTTTAACTGATCCCACAGATACAGATACATATGAACGGAAATTTAGGGACTTCTATGCCTCAGGAAATCATGCTAATAGGTGAGGTTATAAAATAGATTTAAAAAAAAAAGAAAAAGAGAAAGACATCCAAAGAAAGGTATAAAAGGAAAAGGGTGATTACAATAAAGAAATGAAGCAAGAGAATCAGAGCAGAACCACAAACCCAACTTCATGCCTCAAGGGAACTACAGATTGGTAAACAACGTTCACACAAATATTGAGCGTTCTCAACCACTCTTTCAACTGTAGTTCTCAAAAACAGACAACCACTAATAAAGAATCACAGCAAGTATTTGATGCTAACAAGTTTCAATGCTTTCAAAACAGATTTTTCTCTTAAGTTTAGTATGTTTAAACTACCAATGCCAAGAGAAATTAGTTTGTTACCTCCTGCAATGATGCACTCATTTCTGGCAGTCCTCCCTCACCCCTTCTTTTAGTTTTCTTGGCATAGGTCAATTGGCATGCAGTGCTTCCACAGGGATCCAGAACCCCTGTCAGCTTTGCTGAACTCAGTGCTGACCAGCCACAGCAACGTCAGAAAAGGACTCTCTCCTCCATCAGCTTTCCTGTCTCACCTGAAATATTACCTTTGGCTGCTCTGTTCTTGTGTGCAATTCACCCATTTACGTCTTTTCTCTAATACTCAGTTATCTTTCTTTTTTATGTGTCTGCTCTTCTATGAGTTTCTTCAGCCTAACCATGTGGTGCTGTGACTTAACTGTAAATGGTATGACAGAGCTAAAGGACAGCAAATCACAGAGCAGTCTCAACTGAAATGTGGCCACACATGCCTGATAGCACTGCTGTGGTCGTTTTATTCTCTGGGGACCAGAGACTGCACTCCTTTTTCTGCTCAGCAGCTTAGAATTTCACCTTGTCTAACTATAAAACATCCAGGGAAAAATATCAAAACTCAGTAAACAAAACGTGCCAGAAAAATATCCAAGTATCATGCCAATAAAAAAGGATCACCATAGGGTGTAAAATTTAAGGTCACAAGTCAAAAAAATTCTACTGACCTTGAAAATTGAGGGAGGGCAGAAGTATCAGAGAAAGAAGGAGAGGAAGTAGGAGAAGTTATAGCTGTGGATAGAGGAAAAGAAGGTGGGCCAGTGGAGAAAGAACAGTCTCACAACATGCCACAGTACTTTAAGCCACTTCACAAGTATGTTCCAATGCCACTCCACACATTTTCACCTACTACCTATTAATTGTTTTGTTTCTCGCTTTAAAAAACTAAAGCTATGTATGAAGTCACTGGATAAAATACCCAAGGTAATTTAAATATTTCATCCTAAGTTTCACATGCAAAAGATTACCAACTTCTGTATAACTTCTTAAAGTTAATAAAGTACTTTCACAAAGGTCACCTCATGTAGTCTCCACATCAACTCAGTAGGATAAAAAGGCCAGCCAGATCTAATGCTCAGAGACCTTCAGTGACCCTTGAGTAGGCAGGAAAAGTGAAGCTAATTGTATCTGAGCTTTTTACTTCATGTTCCATTCTCTTTCCAGTGGTCATTATTTGTGTTTCTGAACAAATTGAATTAATTTGATACTATTCACTCAAATTTGTTTACCTAAGTTAGATCCAACTATTACATAGAAATAAAGAAGCTAATCGGAATCTCTACTGAGGCAGACTTTTGTTTTGCCTGCCATATAATCAAATTATCCTAATTCTATACTACAAACATTCTAGAGTTAAGCTGTAAAAGAAATGACTTCACATCATCTTCATGTGTGATACCATGGAATTTATAAATAATTACCCAAAGCCGGGCGTGGTGGCGCACGCCTATAATCCCAGCACTCGGGAGGCTGAGCCAGGAGGATCGGTGCGAGTTCGAGACCAGCCTGGGCTACAAAAGTGAGCTCAAGGCCAGCCTGAACTGCATAACGAGACCCTGTCTCAAAAAGACAAAAAAAATAAATAAATAAATAAATAAATAAAATAAATAAATAATTACCCAATTATTTGAAAAGAGCTTGATAGAGATCATCAAGATTTGATGAAAGCAAGATTTGGATAGCATTATAATATCTCTATTTCATTATCTTCTACTGTTTGTTTTCAGTGAAAATTTTATTTTAAAACAAACACCAAGACTCCACCAATTTGCTCTAAAGCACTAGCTCAATCCACAATCTTTTGCTATGTAACCCAAGTGAACAATATTTCTACTCTTTTTCTGTTCACCACTGGTGCACACTCAAAGTGGTTTCTAATATGATTTACTGAGCTGTTAAATAGTCTTGAGTAACCTAATTGCATGATTGGGAATTCGCGAACTAATATCACTGTAAAGAAATAGAGTTGTAGTGAGTAACTGCTCAGCTCCAATGAGCTACTGCAAAACTCAAACTACTCTTAAAGATAGAAACTTTGCCCATTTCTGCATGAACTCCTGGCAAATATAAATCCTGCTCAGTTTTAAAGTCCAAAATATTTAGATATTAGACTAAGTTTCTCGTAATTGATCTCAATTTCTCGAGTAGCTGCATGCTTCTCAACATGTTTTTAGGGAACTGACAATATTTTTTCAATGTATTTAGTACAGGGTCTATAGGGTCTCACTGTGTAGATAAGACACCTAATGATTCTCCTGTTTTCGGCCTCTGAAGCACCGGGATTATAGGTGCGTGACACCTTGCCCAGTCTCGGTCTCCCTCTCAGCAGGCCCCGTGGGCCGAGACAGCAGGACAGCAGGACGTGCCGAACAGCAGACTCTTTAGTCCGCTGAGCTATCTGGCTGGCCCAGGACAGACAAAATTGATAAGATCTACCAAAAAAAAAAAAAAAAAAAAAAAAAACCTCAGTGCATCCTATCTTTGAACTGATTTTTACTAGAGGTACAACAAAGGTGTTGATTTTAAAAACATTTACAAAATTGTGTCTTAGGTCAAGGGCAGTATTTTGGAGTATGATGATGTACAACATACACTGGAAACTTCACATCGACCTAGGCCACAGAAGAGAGTTAGCCCCCCACAGCAGGAATTCACTTACATTGACTCTGACTTCCTCTCATGAGAAGTCCAGGGGCTGTGTCTTGACTTCAAGGACCCGGGAGGCCCAGGCATTACCCCAACACTGGTTAGAGCATAGGTCAGTCTGGAAATAAGCATAGCAGTATCCCATAGTGAATGCGTTAAACAAGGCCGCACTCACTATGAGGCACTAGCGCCGTCTCTAGGTGTGGCCACGCGTTGCGCAAGACCGTGACATCATTAGCCCACCAAGCAAAAATTGATGACAAACACCTAGAATACGCTATATTTTTCCATAGGATATGTCACCAATAAGTAGAAACATTTTGCCTCACTGCTATTCTTTTAGAAATTAGCCTTGATGGCATGATAGTATTGTAATTCTACACTAAAAATAATTATGGAACATAGAGAAAGTAAAATTAAGTTACATGTAACTGTATAGAAGTCAAATAAGTATGTAAATTAGATTGGCTATACATAACAAAACTATATCTTCAGGGAATAGATAAAATTATTATCTATTTATTATCTAAATAAGTTTCAATTATATATTATTTTTTCTGTACTCTACTATCTTTAAAATGTGTAACATACGCCCCTAACTAAAACTAGTTTAATATAAGTACACTTTTATTACTGAATAAAATGGAAGGTAATTTGATTAAAATGTAGTGCATAAAAGTTGGAATGGCTAACTAGAAATGCCACTGTGCTTACTCTTGGCCATAAAAGAACTTGCAATGTGGTCAGTGCAGTTCAGAGCTCTCCGGCTAAGCCAGGTCTTCACTCTGCCCCCAGAATTTCAGAAAATCAAAATGTTTGGTGCTTTTGTGCCTCATCTATGGGGACAAGCCCTGACCACACCTAACAACCAACCCCAGAAGTTTGAGGGACCCATTCAAACACAAAACAAAAACCTCAAACTGGAAAAACCTAGGGAAAGCTTGTGAAAGGTTGCAAAAAACATTGCCTTGAAACAGAACTGAGATTCTGTTGCTATTCTAAAGCCGATGAGTACAGTGACTTTGCCAGGGTCTGGAGCCACCCTCCAACTTTTTTTTCTAACTGACAAAGCAGAAGCATCCAGGGAGTTTTTGAGACCTATTAATATGTAGGCTCCACTCACAGACATTCCAATGTATTCCTTCTGGGGCATGATAAATAGCATTTTTATAAAAATCCCTTGACTAATTTTAATGTACAGCAAGTGTCAAAAACCCATAAATCTAGAATCCTAGATAATCCAAATGCTTCTTCTAGATGCTCTAAATTCAATTACGCTAAACCATAAGCTCACTTTGTAACTCTTAGAAACTATGAGACCACATTACTTTTTCAAAAAGATGAACAAAGAATGTATTATACAATTACTGAACTATAATGACTATAACATGGACTTTATTCTTCAAATGATACACTGTTCTATGATTATACTGTAATTTTGTGTTTATACATACGTTGGGGTGTAGCACAGGTATACATAGCCAATAATGTTCTATCTGACATTTTTCTAGCCTAAAAGTATATTATCAGCTCAGAAATCTTTTGTGACCCTTATTTTGAAAAAGTGGCATCATCATATTGTAATTTTTAAGTTACACCAGTGATCAAAATTATAATTACATTTTTGGAATTCTGCATTTGTTGCACTTTGGTATGTACAGTTCTAAGAGCCTTACGTTTTGGCCTTGTAAAGAGAGAAAATTGAAAAAAAAAATGATCAACTCTAAAGTCTGAGAAAATACTTTTACAAGGAGTATTTTAAAGGATAATAGAGTTAGGAATTGTGAGAATTTCCACCTTAACTAAAATGTGCTCTGTATCTGACTCATGCCTTCAATTAGAAGGCTGTTAAAGTTGTACTGTGTCTTGACAAGACAGGAAAACAAACCTCACCCTCAGTGGGATGTTCTCCCTCTCACAGGTTCCAAGAGCTCCCAAGAGGAAGACGGTCATGCTCTGCTGTTAGGGTCCCCTCCAGCTCAGCGTGGACAAAACCTCACATGGCAGATGACAGCAGCTAAACTACTCCACCTTTCACAGAATTTCTCAAAGTCTGAAAGTTTCACTGGTGAATGGTAATTGGCTGAATAGCTTGTTTATTATGCTGAAAAGATAACCTTGTATTTGTGACTCAGATAGCAACCTTTCTTAAGGTGATTTTAAAAGACAATATTTTTTCAACAGCACAGCCAACCTTTGGCCGCAAACTGGAAAAAGCCTTCGTATTTTCTGGCTGGTCCCTAATGCAATGTTAATTTAAACAAATATTTACAAGTGGAGTTACCCATACATAGAAGAACTATAATTCTTACTAAAATGGGCCTTTACCTCTCTTGCTCGCATGCTTGTCCTCTCTCTCTCTCTCTCTTTCTCTTTCTCTCTTTCCTCCTCCTCTTCCCTTCTTTCCTCCCTCCCTCCCTCTGTCTCTCATAAGCTATGAACAAAATGCAAGAAGGATTAGCTTTGCTCCTTCCTCAGTGTAAAAATTTAGGCAAAATTCCTTTTTTCCTGGGCCTCAGTTTCTTAATTGTTAACAATGAACAAAGCCAAGCTAGTAAATAATGTTTGACACTAATAACTTTAAGCATATGAACAGTTAACACAAAATTTATTTCAAACAAAGCCACCTTCCTTCAGACAGTTGAATATGGGACACACAAGACTTGAACTTGTGGTTCACCGTCTCTTAGTCATCATATACCTTGGATCCTAAGCCCAAGATTTTAACTCAGAATAAAGTAAAAGACTGTTCTCAATACTTACATAGCTCTTTATGAATAGCTAATGTTGCTCTGTCATGTTTTTTCTTCCTTAGTCTCTAACATCTTCGTTTAAAAACAAATTCTAATTTAGGCTATTGCAGGCTGCACGTTTCCTATCCAAAAATCCAAATCTGAAATCCTCCCAGATCTGTAACTTTTTGAATACTGTATGGCTCCATATGTGTGAAATTCTACATCTGACCTCACATGATAGGCAGCAGTCAAAACAGAAGGGCACTATTGTGTGAAATTACCTGCAGGCTGCACGTTAAGCTCTATGGGAATTTTACAAATGTATTATGTCTGGTAACCTAAACAACTAACTTGAAGATAACATCATGCAATACAGCAGCCATTGTTGAATTGCCATTACTTTGTTTAATGAAATTTTGTATGGTTTCTAATTTTGTTTTACAATTTTGTAGTCTTTAAAAAATAAAATAAACTTGGCTTCCATCCCCAAGATATCACACAACATATGTAAAACTATTCCAAATTCCAAATGCTGAGTACTTATTGTTCTAAGCATTTTGGATAAACAATAACCTATATTATTTGACATGTTTCTGGGAACATCATAATGGCAGTATAGTTATAGCATAGTACATTTCTATGAAAGAGGGTCTGATAATATAATGCATTCTCCTCTGTATTGCTAGTTGTTTATTATGTATTTATGTTTTATCCATATCATTGATCATCAATATTACATACAATAAAGATGATATAAGCAAGTATACTCAAAGTAAACTCAAGCAAACAGTATTAGTCAACAGTTTCAATAATAATAGTTTAAGCCATGAGGATCCTCATTACTCAGACCTTGTTGAGAAATGATCCTCCAAAGACGTGTTAGGATTCTGTACATTCTGTCAGCAGAAGTGTTGGCACCCTTTGTTACAGGTTGTCTTTCCAAGGATTTTTGTCCTAGTCAAGGTCTTTGCCTTTGAGTGAGACACATTCTACCAGCACCTATAAGATTGCAGCGGGATGACTTGCTAGGCTGCCAGCAGGGCAGACTGTCCAACCTCCTAGGTGACCAGTAATCAACTCCTGTTGATCTGTAACTTTTTGAAGGATCATCTGTCTCCTCTGTACCAACACTGCAAAGCCTATAGGTTTGAATTATATTGCAATTTCTGCTACACAGAATCAAAAATTGATCAGTTCTCATCATTTCTGTAAATATTTTCTACTTGTTACATAAATCCTAATCTATTCTGAAGCAATGCTGATATTTTAAATCTTTTCATTTTTATATTTTTAATTTAAAACTATTTCAGAGAACTGGCATTCTGATTGTGTTCTGTACTTTACAACAAAAAAAAAAGTGAAAAGAAAAGAAAAACAAATCAAACCACCGTGAAAAAGTACTTATTTAGAAAGTCTTGGGAAAATAACATAGGTAAGCTCAAGATTTATCCATATCTGCATAGGTACATTTTATTTTCTGAAGTAGTAAAAGAAAATCACATGCTGTCAGTATGTTATATAAAAACATGTTATATAACCTAACAGATTAAAAACCTAAACAGAAAATATTATCTAATAAAAGTTATGAAAATGGAAAATAATTAAACAGCCTCGAGGAATCTAAACATCATTTCTTATTGGCATTATAGCCAATTAAAGGAGGCAAAGAAACACAGAGTCTCAAAGATTTATTACATTAACTTTCTCACTATTTTAATAACTTACCCAGACGATGCTATACATTCACCATAAACTTAAATATAAATGTTTTACTTAGTACTTCAGTTAAAATGGTGGTTAAAATACAACTGTTATTTTCTGTGGCTGCAAATTAAGGGTAAGACGAAGGGTGGAAGTGCTCAATAATATACGATTCTACTGGGAAACACAGCATTAACATGTTTTCAACAGATTTCAATACCTAAGCAGGATCAGCTTTGCCCTGAATTTCTCAGGTGAATAAATTATATATCATTTTATATGATTTAAAGAGTTCTCTGTAATTAAGGCAGAGTTCAAATGTAATGCTGAGAGGAAAACAGCAAAAAATACCACGTAGGAACACTGAGCTCTGCAAAGCCTATTTTTTTCCCCACAATAAAAAAGAGGCAATAGTCAGGAATAAGAGGACCCTAAAGTGTGTTTCTCTCCAGCATCTAATTTTCTTAGACCTTTGTCAATACTTAAAAATATCCATTAAGTTGATTACATAAATATTTTCATTTTCATTGAATATTTTCATCATAACTTATTATGGACAAGAGTTTATATTTAAATGAGGTAGATTTTGCTATTCAAACCAGTAAGCACCCACTGGGCAATTTGGCTAAAATCTCTTATTTCAAAAAGTGCTTAGAGCCCGGGGTGGTGGCTCACACCTGTAATTGCAGCACTTGGGAGGCTGAGACAGGAGGATCGGTGTGAGTTTGAGACCAGCCTGGGCTACAAAAGTGAGCTCAAGGCCAGCCTGAATTGCATAGCAAGACCCTGTCTCAAAAAGACAAAAAAAAAAAGTGCTTGGAATAAACATGTAATTACTTTATAATTCATGTGGCAAAATGATGATTTAAAAATTGCTTGTGGAATTCAAAACATAATTAAAGTCTATTTGACTGAAGAAAGAGGAGAAAGACAAGAACTTGACCCAGAAAGTTCACTGTATGGCAAAATAAGCACCTTCGTGGGAAATATAACTCTAGATGCAATCTACCAGGAGGTGCTAACAAAATTTTCAGCATAAATAGATATGTTATTTCGGAGATTCAGGCTCTATGCTTGTCACAGTTCTCTCAATAATCAAGTTTCTAGCCAAAGTATCATAGTAGAACAACCCCAAAGTCCTAACTTCACATTCCCAGACCATCCGACTAAGAGAAAATCTATGGAAAACCTGCTTCATTCGGGGAAAGTCATCACCTGAGAAAGAATTCCAACTGGAGTAGGAGCAAAAGCCCACTCCTTAAATAGATTTTCAGCTCTCAATCCAAAGAGCCAGTTTTGCACTTCAGATGTAAACTCCTGAATCTGTCCTTTTAAAGCTTTCCCCTTGTGATTCTGATGCTTTTGAAGGCCTAAGCAAGTGCTTTACTGCACTGAGCTACCTCGCTGGTCCAATATCATTTTTGAAGACACTGTAACTTAAAATTGTTTGATACCAGTAAGAAATACCTTATAAACAACCCCATGAATTGTAAGACATTTGTGTCAGAAACTTTTAAAGTTCAGGGTAACTTGTTTTTTTGTAAAAGAACAAGAGGTGATGTTTTACCAAAGGAGGTACGGTAAGATGGCCATGACTAATGCAGATTGATTAATGCTGACAAAAGTTCTAGAAAACACTGTATATGGTTTCAAGGTAAATCCTGAGGGGATTTGACTGACATTGTCAAGTACAAAAGGTAGGTGTTTTATTCTGTAGGTCTTGCTTTAACTTGGCCTTAACCACCCAGCAGAAAAGCTTAACCATGAGGTATAAAAAGGAAAGCCAGATTAGTATGCTGAGCTATAAAGGGCTCAAGTCAACAGCTTTTGACACTGCCAATTCTGCTGATAACCTGCTACTATTATAGACTATTGGACCATACATACAACTACTTTCCTTTAGTTCAATGAGAAGAAATATTTGTCCTAACAGTGTTTAGAAAAGTTATCACATCTGCATCTTGTACTCTGAACACCTACTTTGAAAACAATATGCCTTGTATTATTCATTATTGTGGCTGTCCTACTAACGTGTTTTGAAACTGTCTCATTCTTAGTTCTTTCTTATTAAAGTTGATAATATTTTTTTAAAAAATGTTAACTTGAAACTGTAACTTAGAAATAAAAGACAAAGGATCAGAAGTGAGAGTAACTGATAAAAATGAAAGTCCTGTTTACCCACTGAGTAACCTACGAGGAGGCATGGCTTCTCCACGGCAAAAAACGGTGCACAGAAAAAGAGACAGGATGCACTGGGCCCCAGTGATTGAGATTTTAGCAAGCTGTATGAAGTGGCACATGCCCAGACCACCAGCATTCAGTGAAGCTGAAGCAGGAGGATCAGCAACTTGAGGTCAGCCTGGGATCTGGGATACATAACAAAGCGTGCACATGCAGGAGCACAACCCACACCAGGCTTGAGTTTCAAGCTTGCGCAACAATGAGAGCACAGGAATATCACTTCATCTGGAACAGCCCCCATCCCCTAATGTGGAAAGGCTAATCGGGACTACACTACAGCTACGAGCAGCTCTAGGGGAAATTATTTGTGGGAGGCTGTTGGCCAGAGGGATGGATGATTGGTATGCAGAGGGGAGGTACTTTTGGAGCTGCAAGCCCCAAACTCTTCGAATGTATGGTCAGAGATTAAAAGATGGCCTGCAAGGCCACAGGCCAAGAGGATTGAAATGCCTTGCCTCAAGGAAGGAATGCTCTGGCCCTTCATCTTCTCCATTCTCCAGCTTGTTACTTAGGCCCTGAGCTCTGCCACGACCTCACCCTGTCCTCCAGTCACTGCCCTGTGCCTTCCATGAATTCCAGTGCAGATGCTTTCTTTTTTTCCCTTATCCTTGCTTCCTAGTTTCCCTATCAAAAACCGAAAGCCCAGGAGTTTCCATGCAGTACCGTCTTTATGGGACTCTCTTGCTAAGGAGCCTCAGTTATCGGCAGCCTCCCTGGGCCTTCTTGGGCTTCACATTGGGTGTTGACTGAGTGTCTTTCATCCTTTGTGCCTTGCTATGGTTGCCACGGTTGTGAACTGCGACAAGTGGTGCCCTGTGTGAAGACTAATGCAACTCATTACAGAGCACCAACTCTCCAAAGCCTGGGAGAGGAACAAGGACATCCAACTTCACAGCCCAGTAAGAGGACAGAGGCAGCTGGGGAACAGCCTGGAACACCTTCAGCAAGGTCACAGGTTAGGATTATCAACCTAGAGGTCCTTTAACTTTGCAACTGCCATGTGAACGCATGCAGTGAGTTTGCTCCTCTTGATTTTATGTCCCTCACAGACTGTGGGTCAAACTTTATGCAAAGAGGGAAAGCAACGGAAGCAACATGTACAGGGTCTCTTGAAAACAACTAATATAAAGTTTCTGAATCTCAGCTTATTAAATTGTCAATAGTTATTGGACAATAATATCCATGGTGTCTTCTGGAAAGGTGTTCGGCGGTGGGGGGGGGACTATAAAATATAACACCATATGCCAACTGACTTGTTTTATGAAAAAAAGAGGAAAGATAAATTTAGGTAAAAATTATGTTTTGTAATGTAGTTAGATAATGGTAACTGGCTGTAAAGTGGTTTTATACTAAAATGGAAATTCAAATGCATTTCAGATGCAATACTGTCATCATGATTGTCATGTTAAAATATTTTTCTGGGCCAGCCAGATAACTGAGCAGATTAAAGCACCTGCTGAGACAGACACAAGGGTCAGAGGTTGGATCTTCCGCCTGCTGTGCCAGCCCCAACCTCAGGGCATGATGAGATGATGACTGAGACTGGGTGTGGTGGTACAGACCTCCAATCCCAGCACTTGGGAAGCTGAAGACAGAATCAGTACAAGTCCGTCTGTGTAGTGACACTCTGTAGACCCTGTAGACCCTGCACTAAATACCAAAAAGAAAAAAATTATGCTGTCTTTGATCTCAAGTTTCTTTTGTGAATAACTGGATACTACTTGTAAGATAACCATGATGGATAAAATCTCTTCAAAACAGAAAGAGTCCACCCCACAACTTAAAGTGCAATACAGTTTGGCAAATGAGTGCGACTCACTGTGAATATTCTGGCAAATTTAAATATGCCCATTGCGCTGTTGATACCTATTAGGCAGGAACTTGATGACTTAAAAAATACCACACCAAAGCAAATTCCTTTTATCTTGCATGAGCTGAGAAAAGAAATGGGCAAGATTTACTAAGATTTGCTATTTAAAACTCAGTCATTAAACAAAAAAGGGGCCTACTATAGAAAGAGTTTACCCACAGGAATAACTATAGAAAGCATTCTTTTCTTTAAATTATTTAAAATTGTATCTCATGCAGCTTGACAAGTAGACCTCAGCTGGCCCACAAGGCCTAGGCCCTATGCAGTTGTTCTTTTGGAAGGTGGGTCTGTCCTATGGCCAGGTAAGAAGCAACCCATCCCTGAGCTGTAGAAGCTAGCATTTCTCCTCCAGAGACAGGCACCAAGTAAGGAAAGTAGACCCACTGCCCTTTACAACACAATCCTCAGAATGTACCTGAGGAGAAATTAAACACTCTACCGTACTCCCTGCTATGAAAAACCTGGCAGCCTTCTACCTCCGAAAACCTCTTTCTGGCAATGGTAGCCCAAGCCACCTATAACTCTAGATGACAAAGGTAAAAGGATTCCTTCTTATTCTACTTCTGCTTAACTGTATGCCAAAGTAAGTGCCATGATATATTGGGCATTTATGCTTACACCTTCTCTGTTGATATAGTCACCTGGGGTGCCCTGCCTCTGTCCCTCTCCTCTAAGAACACCTCTTATGGTCACAGAGCCTGCCTGTCCCCTCCTAACCCTTAAAGGAATAATGATAAACAGAAAATTATGACAACTCTACATACTCCATTCACCAACATTTACTACCTCATGCATAATACTTTCTTTCTTCTTTTTTTTTTTTTTTTTGATAATACTTTCTATTTAGCTGAAAACTTCCCTCTATGTATAGTCACTGTTGTGCCCTCTGTCCCCGTAATCACTGTATTCCCAATTAGACTCAGTGGTACGTGAATCATATTATTATCGGGTCTAACCATACTTAATGGGCCCATCATCAAGTTTTCATTAATACTCCCCAAATCCTACGTTCCTCTGTGTCTGCCAGGTACCTTCCTGCACCCAGTAGGAGATGACATCATGGGAGTCAGACTTCGTGTGGGCCCACCAATCTCTTTTTATTCGTCTTGCTTATAACCTGACTCTAGAAAATTGGGAGGCCCATAATCTGATGGCATTACAATCCAATTCCACCTCAAATTACAGTTACCTTTTGGTAGTTTTTTTTTTTTTTTTTTTTCAGGCCCCCAGTACAGCAGAGAAATAGGCAGAATGAAAAAGGAAAAAGGGGCTTTATTACCTTGGAGGCCACAGGAGAGAATTTGGGGAAGATAAGGAATTCTCTCTTTGGTGGAACAAAGGGAGGCTAAAGCTTTCATGGCCTTTTGCCAGGGGTGGGGTTTGAAGGGGATGTTTACTATACCGAGGGAGCTGGCTGCAGGTCTTCCCTCAGGCAGCAGGAAGAGTGAAAGGACATTGTACCCTGGGCAGAGCTGGAGAAGAAAGAGGAGGCAATCTTGGGGAAGATAGGCTTTTGTTTTAAGGGTTTCAGTCTCATTAGATGACCATCACCATATTTCAGCAATTCATTTGAGGGCCAGAAGCACTCCCTTTTAGTTACAGGGCAGCTCTCCCTTAGACAATCCTGTGCTTGCTGGACTTAACTCACGGCCCTCTTCTGGCATCAACTTGTATCCCTTTTTAATAAAAAGTCTTATGACATTTAGTTATAACTTTCTTTTCTCCTATGATCAGAGTCTGCTGATAAAGTTCTCCTGGATGGCTGAGATGCCTCTGAGCATACCATGATCTGTGCTTCCTGATAGCTTCTGGCCCTAGTATGAACTGCTGAATCATTAAGGTGCTCATCCAATAGTGCTGAAGCCCTTTAAACAAAAGCTCATCTTCCCAAGACCACCTCCCCCCTTCTTCTCCAACTCAGGCCAGGGTGCAATGTCCTTTCACCCCACCACCTCAGGGAAGACTCCCAATCCATTTCTCAGGTCTAAACATTTCTCTCAAACCCCACCCTTGGCAAAAGGCTGTAAGAGTCTCGGGCTTCCTTTGCTCCAGTCCAGAGAATTTCTTATCTTCCTGAGATTTCTCATCCTCAAAAACAATAAAGGCCCCTTCCCTTTTCAGTTCTGCTTGTTTCTCTGCTGTGCTGGGTGACTGAAAAAAAAACCTATCAACATATATTTTGGTCCTCCCCAAGGAAAAACCTATTTTCCGTGTTCACATTCCATCTATTCCTCAAAACCAACCTTTTAAGGCTGTGACATTACCTTGCCTACAAACTCCACATGGCTCACTCCATTTATCAATAATAATATTTTTCAGTTAAGTGTTAGTTTTCTTGTAGTGCTTAGACAGAGGGCTAGAGCCTTGCTCTCCAATAGTTTTGCAAGTGAGGAAGCAAGAGATTCTGTGCTTAAACACATGATCTTAGTACATGAACACCCTGGGCAAAAGCAGTGTTTGAACGTTCGAGCAGAGACGGCACAGGCAGCTACTTCAGCTGAAGCAGGCATTGCCCTGACCCAGTCTATCCCCCAAACTGGGAATGGCTGTCTTCAAACTGTGATTTCTGAGCTCTTTAAGACAAACGCATATTGATAGGAAAACCGGAAAGATGTGAGGCAGCTGTCGAAGGGCTTAGCTGACACCAACAACCTCTGGGGACTCTTAGTAGGCTCAGTTGTGGTGCTGTTCACCATCCCATGCGCATCACTCCAATGCCATTTAATGGTTTGAAATGCTGGGGTGAAGTGGAGTGTGCTCCAGGGTGCTTTTCCAGCGGATCTCAGAGGACAGATTTCCATCCTGCAGGGCTGGCTATGTGTAGCTCCAGTTACCTCAATCTCACCTGGAGGCTCATATCATTCTTTGGATCATCTCAGTGAAATCTCCCAGAGGAGAAATCACAGAAGTTGGTTTTCAGGTCTCCGCCTTCACATCTGCGTTCTTATAGCTGTTGGGATCATTTTACTTTTGCTCTCTCTGGAAGCCTTGAGAATCCTCTATGTACTATCTCAGCCACAATAACCTTTCTCCACCAAGCCCAATATCACTCACACCTTCATTCACCCTGTCCCTTTTTCCCAAACCCATATATAAAATGAAAAACAGGGCTATATATAGGCACTGGCCAGAGGGATGGATGACATCTAGGGGAGAGGAGAGACTTTTAGAGCCACAAGTCTTCAACTCCTGGAATGCATGGCTAGAGATTAAAAGATGGCCTGCATGGCCACAGGCCAAGTAGAATCGAAATGCATTGCCTCAAGGAACGAATGTTCTGTCCCTCATCCTCCTACTCCAGCTTGTTCCATAGGGCAGCCCTAAGCCCTTCCATGACCTTACCCTGTCCTCCTGTCATTGGTATGTCCTTTGCATGAATTCTGTGGACAAGATCTTCTCTTTTCCACTATCCTTGCTTCCTGGTTCTATCCGTTAAAAAAAAAAAAAAATCCACAGAGGCTTCCATATAGGACTGTCTTTGTGGAACCCTCTCGTGTAGTTGGTTCTCAGTTAACAAGTCCTTGTGAGCTTGCTTAGAATCTGAATTGGACATTGACTCTTAAGCATTCTTTTTCCTTTGTAGCACCGTGATTGTGAACTGTGACATATTTGATACAACATATTTTTATTAAATTCTTTACAACAGGTCTGAATTTGAATTTTATTATTACAGTATATGATGGCATTTTAATTAACCTTATTTTGTTGAATACATTAGAACAAAGATTTTCTTTTACGTAGCAGGTACAAGAGGCCTCAATATCTTAAAATGTTTAGTGCCCTACAGGACCATAGGATGGTGATGTTAGTTCTAGGGATTCTTGTCAAACTCCCTAATTTTATAGAAAAAGAAGCCACAATTGAGAAAAAAAAAAAAAAAAAGAGCGGCGGGGGAGGGGGGTGATATTAGCCGTTTTTTTTGTGTTGGGTCTAGAAATTACTCAACTGAATTGTCTTAAGGATTCTTTCCACCATTTTCTTTCTTTCTTTCTTTCTTTCTTTCTTTCTTTCTTTCTTCCCTTCTTTTTTTCTTTCTTCCCTCCTTCCTTCCTTCCTTTTTTTCTTTATGAAAATAACTAATTCAGGCAACACTTAAATAGGAAGGGGGAATGTCTGCTTTTATTATTCTCTATAAATTTAGGGAGAATTAACCTGGTCCCCTTGATATGGGGAAGAAATGAAACTCCCAACCTGAAAGGTACCTGAGATGAGTTTGTGTTCTCTAAAACCAGTGAATTTTAGGAACAAACAGAGGTTAAAAGTAAAGTACATTTATTAAGGAAAGAAAGCTCTTGTCTTAGAGAGGGACTTAAGGGGGGCCTGAGAAAGTGCCCTGGGAAGCTGTCTGTTTCAGAGACTTTTTCTAGAGTAAAACCATGTGGTGAAGTGAGTCTAAGGTGGTGGAAAATGTGGGGACTTGTTTAGGTGGGCATGAGGTGAGACAATAATACAGTCAACCAATGAGATTATAAGCACCATTGCTCAGGTAAAGTTGATTAATTCCAGTACCAAAAGAGGATGTAAGTCAATTAGCAAGCAGGTGTGAATATAGAACAGGTTACTTCCTGTTGGGGGTTGGGTTAGTGACTCATTTGGGCTCTTTCAAGGTGATTGATACTTATTTAGAAATGTCAATCCCTGATGCCCATCTCCACGGAAGTATATGGCTACGTTTGTTAATTCCTTTGTCTTGAGTTGTAGCCCACTGTAGGGAGGGTCTGTCTCTTCCAAAGTTGCAAAGGCACCTTGTCTTCCATATTGTCTCCTTGAGGGCCTGGCCCTGTCTGACTGCCTGTAGTATTTCTATCTAGTTTAGCTGCCTACAACACCCTGAAGCAATTCTGGATCTATGCGCCCTCTCAGACATGTGCAATGTGCTTACAAACCCCTCCTCTCCTTGAAGTCGCACTCACAGCACTACCCTAAGCCTGAAGAACTTGTTAAAATTTCAGAAATTTCAAGGGCCTGGTCTAACATCCAACTGTTCGGACTCTCATCTAACACACACAGTTCCTTCTGTCCATGTAGGTCATGCCGTTCTGTTTTCTATGCTTCTGTCATTTTCTTGAACATGGCCACCTTCTCCACATGATTCTGAGCTCTGTTTCCTTCTTATTTTATTCCTCTAGAAAATGATCAAGATCTTTGTTAGCAAGAACTATAGTAGGTACTGGAACAACATGTGCTACTATTACTTGTAAAGCCACAAGCAACCCTGTCACTTCTGGTTTTAGTTTCATCCCTCTAGTGCTTTATGATGGACTTTTCTGGAACAATTCAATGTTTATCACAATATGGAACTCTCAGCATTGTCTAGGGAAAAACTGAATTTTTTGTTGAAGTCACACTTGCGCATACTCGTAGAGGTTTCTCCATTCGGTGACCTCCTTCCAACTGAATCAAGAGAAATTTCATGAGCATCAGGTTCGTTTGGGGTTTCCTCATCTTCAAGATGTGAAGCCTTGACATGTCGCAGAACTAAATTCTTAGACCGCTTGTCTGCGTTTCGCTGAATCACTCTCTTAGTAATGACACCCTATTGTACCACCACCAATGTCACCAACAATCTGATGACTTTTAAATTCTTATCCCCTACCTGGATTCCTCTTTGAGTTCTAAGCTCAAGTGACCAGTGGCTCCTTAACATTCCCATGTGGACTTCTACTTGACATTTTAGCTTCACTTATTTAAACCTCAACTCAGACGTTCTCATTTCTCAGTAATCCCTGTCCCATTAGGTCTTTCTTCCAGTTTTGAACTTTGGAATCATTCTCAAATCTCCATTGTAAAATGCTACATTAGATTTGTCAACACACTATGTTTTGTCTACCTTCAAAATCTATTCAGAATCTAAATTGTGTCCTTCAACTCTATTACTAATTCCCTGGTCTTGATGCTGCAGTGCTTGGCTGGGCAAGAGCATTACAAGGCTCAGCTCACATTGTCTGAACCTTTGTCCTCACCTGCTCTTCAGGCAGGCAGGGAGTTCTGCCTCATCTAATTCCCAGTCTCCTTCACCTGCTTTCCATGCATCGTGACATTAGCTGAGGGCTTTCTATACCTCCCTTCAAGGACTGCTACAATAAAAAACTGAGATAATGTGGAATTGAAGGACCTGAGGTAACAGTCCACCATTTACCAGCTTCTTACCAAAACCATTTATTTTATTTTCATTTTTTCAATCTTTTATTTATTTATTGGTACAGGGTCTCACTATGCACTATCACGCATAGTGATCCTCCTGTCTCACACCTCTCAAGAGCTAGGATTACAGACATGTGCCACCACACCTAGTTTTGGTGGCTGGCAAACATGCCCATGGGTCCAAGGTTGTCATGCCAAAGCCATTTAATTATTCTAAATCTCAGATTTTCAAAATATGAATAATAGGATTACTTTTTCTATAAGACAGATGGAAATTTCTACTAAATATACTTGTAAAAATCAAGTTGTTGAAAAAATTTAGTATCCATAATAATCTAAACCTTTCTGCTCAAATATACTGTATACCTGTTTGTGAATTATTTTCAAGGCAAACTAGTGAAGAGTATCTGTTTTCAAGCTCTATGGAGTTCCTTGAAAACAAAATATTCCACTTTGTTTCAGTTTAGATGTTTGTCCTGGGTAGTTATTTTAATACTATATGGCTATTTAACTTAACGTAATTTCATAAAATGTCTTGTGAAACCAACCATTTTCTATATTCCTATCACCACTATCTAAACACTTAATCTATTCTCCTCATCAGATTTATCTCTTTACAGGCCAAGGTGCTCAATACAAGACACTTTTAACTTCTCAAAGATTCCCCAGATGCATTTCCATGGCTGCTGTGCTTGTCTGGGTGCACGGAACAGGAAAATACTAGTGCTTCTCTTATGGAAATAAAGATTTACTTTGGCACTAAATGGAAGAGCATTGTGACTTGAGTCAAAAAAGAATGAAGCCATGGCATAATGGTCTTTTAACAGAAACACTAATGTAACATACTTCTACATATTAATTTATTCAGAACACTGGTCATGCATGCCTTCCTCATGAGGAGAAACACCAATTTGTATGTTACCAAATGTAAACTTCCTTGAGACTGCTGATGCCTGTGTCAAAAATCCAAACTGAACTAGTTTCAAGAAAAGCAATCAAGTTGTCAAGATTTCTTGAGCCTGTTTAGTTTCACATGCTTTAGTTGCAAACAATTACTGAGATAAATGTTTACTAATTTTCCTATTTTAATTATGTAGAAAATAGAAAACAGCTTTAAGGGAAACACAAAGTTATGAAACTGAAATGTTGGAATGATTCTGATTCCTTGGTGAAATGATTCCATGGTTACAATACTAAAAAAAAAAATTTTTAAAAAAAAGAGAAAGAAAGAAAGAAAAAAATAGGAAGCTTACAAAATGATCCTCCTTAGAAAGAGTCCCTCAGTTTTACATCAACCCTTATAAAATCACTTGCTGAAATACAGGTCTAATTCAGAGGTAACTTACCAAATGTGGATAAGAAAACATAGCTAGTCACAATTTTTTTCAAAGATAAGCCTAAAGAAACCTCAATAACTAATGTAAAAACTAAGTAAATACATCTTATTGCTCTTCTTGTAACTCAATTTCCAGCTCTTCCATTGGTTGGCTGTCCAACATAAATTTATCATATATTCTAGATGTTGAATTACTGAAATATCCTGTAGTCCCTTTTCTTTATTTGAAGCCATACTATGAGAATTCTGTTCAAAATCTTCAGCCTCAAAATATCTTTAAATCATAAACCTGTTACTCTCTATCTCTGTAACTGAGCACAATTTCCTTTTTTAGGGGGAGGTGAGGGAGGGATCAAACTCCAGATCTTGCCTTGCCAGATAGGTACTTATGCCACTGAGCTATATCCCTGGTCTTGAACACCAATTTTTTATCCTTTCTTTTGTCTCCATTTCCTCACTGATAAGGAATTACAACATTATCTACCTGAAAAGATTTTTATGACTATTAGAATTAATATTTCTACTTACTGTATTAAAATGACCTGGAATATAATGCTGCAAGTATCTTCTACCATTAATTTTAACTAATTATAGGAGTTTGCAACAATTTTCTCAAGGGACCAAAAACAAATACAGCTGACTTTCAGGAGGTTTACACTATCTCTAGTGGTTGGACAGCTTGACTCCACTATGTTAGCCTAAAAACTGCCATGGAAGATATGTAAGACAGTGTGTATGGCTGTGTTCCAATAAAACTTTATTTATACAGCTTTTCTTTACAAAAGCAAGTATTGTTTGCTCACATGTGAACTCTAGTGTACATAAACTGTCCTTATGCTATAAATGAACTGGGACACTATCACTCTAAAAGGAGAAGTATCATTCCTAAACTATGTTGATGATAAAAGTGCCTCCACATGTTCAGATGTCCCAGTGATTGACTACTGCGGAATGAGTCAGAATGTGAGTGATAATTGTTTTCCAAAACAGATTCTAAACCAAGTTAAACTTAGATGGTCTCTCTTCACTTCAGCCCCCAATCCCTGTTTTCAATATTTATCCCTAGTTACACCATACCTAGTATTGCAAAGTTGAGTGGATACCAGCTTCAATACATTTTTGCCTGTTTAGTAGCAGTGGGCAGGGAGACATTAAAGTCCAGGGAGGACTCTCCAATAAGAGACCAGAGTAGGAAGACAGCGAGAAGGAAAAATATGACCAGTGTAGCCCAGGAAATCAGAACTGAATGGGGATGGAGAAGATCATAACCAATAATGAGAATGCAGTAACCTAAATCCCTTGGGAAATGAGAAAGTGAGAAGACCAAGGAAAAGAAAATAAGACCATGCTTCATTTGAGGAGGGCAATATTGAAATCTGTGTTTCAATTCAATCCAAATTGAATTGAGGTTCTAACAACGTTATTGAGTAGAGTTAACATAAAATAAAATGTAGACCCTGTGAAGTATACAATTTGATTAGTTTGTATACATACATAAAACAATAGCCCAAATCAGAATAATTAATATATCCATCACTTAAAAGTCTTCTCTTGGATGCTTTGCAGTCCCTTCCAGCAACTTCTCTCTGCCCCTCACCTCATTCTGAAGTAGCCACTCATCTGCAAATGTCTCATTTATTTTCATCAGGATGTCAAAGGGTTGTTCATGTTTTGACATTTTTTTCATTAAAAAAATTGATGCTGAGTTTCTCAAACAGATAGAGGATTATTTGTTTCTGCTCAAATGAGTATTTGTTTCTGCCTTTCAAAGAAATTGGGCATTTCAGTAAAGATGTAGACTATAGGGCCGGGAAGATAGCTCAGCAGCATAAGGGCATGCCTGGCAAGCACAAGGTCCTGAGTTTAATCCCCAGTGCCATTAAAAAAAAATAAAATAAAAAGAATAAAAGAGTTGTAGAACATACTCCACAAAGTTGTTCAGGTCATCCTTCTATGATGGTTTCAATATCTGCAGAATCTGTGCTTATTTCATTGCCTTTATGCTTCATGTTAGCAATTCATGTCTGCTTTTTTTTCAGTTTGGCTACAGGCATCAATTTATTAATCTCAAAAAAACATTTCTTTATTTCACTGGTAGTCTTTTTTTTTTTTCCTTTATGTTCTGACTTTACTTTTTTTATTTATTCTTGTTTTATCTATTTCTAGTTTCTCATCCTGGTACTGGGTTCATGTATTAGAGAAATATCTTATGTTATAATGCAATTATTTCACGGTACAAATTTCTTCCCCTAAAAAGTATGCCATGAAACAAGGGGGCTCACGTGCGTTTTCCATAACATACTTCAAATACTGACATGTTGTGGTTTAGTCTTATACAATTCCAAATATTTTTTCATTTGTCTTGTTTTCTTCATAGGTCCATGGGTTATGAAATGTTTGGAATTTTACTGAAATATTTGTTACTGATTTGTATTAATATCAGAGAATTTACTTTTTCTACTTTACCTATTTATGTCTAGTGTTCATTTCCTTTGTTTGAGTCTCTTTATAGGTTTATTAGCCTAAAAATGTCGTTCCACTGCACAGGAGTTAACACTGCTTGCAATAAAAAATGTGCTGTCCTTCATAACGTTGCTCATCCACCCATAGCCCCTCCATATGTTTCTCTTGAATTAATTCCTTCATCTAGTTGCCTTCATTATGTTAATTTAATACTGTATTTGCACAGTTTCATTAATATGTGACATATTGAAATTTTTCCCTTTTTTTTGGTATTGGAAGTTGTTGAAATTATTAGGTCACACAGATCTATTTTGTTTGCAAAAATTTAGAATTTTTCAGGTGATTATTTCCACAAATGTTTGTCATTTTGTCTTTCTCTGTCCTAACCTATCTCCTTCACAGGATCTCTAATGCTTGCATAGTGAACTGTCTCAGGTTGCACAATGCATTGGTGTTCTGTTTGGTTGTATTAGGTATACATTTTAGAATTTATTAAGTTATTCATCCACACTGTATGACCTGCTGATAACATCATCCAGTCTGTCTCACCACAGACATTCTATTCTTTATCTCTAAAAGATAATGAAGTACCACTATATAAATTATGAAAACACCATGGTCTACTAATTCTACTGCTTATTTTACATCTGACACACTTTTGATTGACTTTTCTTTACAATGTGACTCATAGCCTCATGCTTTTTTACAATCCTACCACTTATTTTAAACTTTTTTCTTCTCTTACTGCATAGCAAATTCAGTCTCAAACATGCTAATTAAGTACTTTACCACAAGATATACTCACAACACGAAATACCATTTATAATAAAGAGAGTGAAACATTACATAAAGTCAGGGGAAGTTTTATTAAAAGATTCATAATTCTTTTATTCTAGTATCTTCAATTTTTGTATTTTCTCACAGTTTCCAAGTCCATTTGTACTTTGTACACTCTGTATAATAAAGCCATCTCTATAATTGGCCATAAATATTCAAATAAAAAAGGCCTGAAGGCAAAATCATTATCTGCATATATATATATATATATATATATATATATATATATATATATCATGCTTTCATATGTATAATCAGAGCACCTATTAAATGAATATTTCCATATTATCACTTTATAACAAATAATATCCTCATATGCACTTCATCATTATTTTTTCTGTTAAACATTTTAAGGTTTTACAAATTTAAAAGTAACCTATGCTCACTCTTAGACTAAAACAGTTGCATAAAAAGCTATATGATCTTTTTCTATTTCCTCAAGAACAAATATTAACAATGTTGGCATCTACCTTCTCATTTCTTCTTCTTTTTTTAACACTTATATGTAGTTAATGTAAAAAACAAATACAGACCTTTGGTTTTTAATTCCTGGGAATTTTTTTTTTCTTTTCCTTTAATAAATGAAATGTCTCACCAGATCAATATAAGTATGCTTAATTAAATTTTTAAAGACTATATTCATTATATTATTCACTAAGAATATAAAGTATGAGTCAACTATTTTCTTAATGTACATGTTTCCTTTCTTTCCACCTTTCTGCTTCTTCTAACAGTACAATAACACTGCCTCAATAATGTCAGATGACACTGACTGAGCTTTAATTTATTGGTTGTTGGATGTGTTCAGAGTCCACTGAAGATTCCTCATCGCTGCTCTGGAAAAGTTATGTGAATCTGTTCTAGTATTCCTTCTAGCTTTGGTAGATGAGATCAAAGCAGTGTCCAGCTTAAGGCTGTTTCCCTCATTGCTGATAACCTGATCACCAGTGAAGGAGCAGCCATACTTCCTGTTTTGCAAGAGCCCTACAGACGTTCTCCTCTTATCATTATGCTTGAGTATTTCCTCACCCTGGTATGGTCTCATAGATGTACTCTAATTAGTACTCAACTGAACTTTCAGGTTGGATGCTTTGCTGTGCAATTTGGAAATTCTCTGCAGGTCTCCAGAGTTCTACGTGCAATCCCTTCCCTTCTGCTACTTTGTGCTGGAAGTTCTAGGTGCATTGCATGCCCAGAATTCCTAACTCCATCTCTGCAAGGAGATGTCTGGTCTTGGCCTGAATCACTCTTCCCTGTTCCACAGACAGCAAGCAGAAGCAATCAGGGGGTTCATCTTATTTAGTTCTCATTCCCAAGGGATCCCTGTCCTCAGCTGTATCATGTTCCATGTTTGAGACAGTGATCTTCCACATACTGTGTTCACTTTCTTAACTGTTTCAAGCATAGTGATCAATGTGTTTCCTGACACTCCATCCTGTCCAGCCAAAATTCACATGCTTGAATTTATTAAGATTTTGTTTAGGTCCATATTAAGAAACTTCATAACTCTAATTAGATAAAATTTCTTTTAGGTAGTAAACACTTAGGGTATTTTACTAAAGAAAGAATATAAAATGTATTATTGCCTAAGGTTGGCAAGGCTGGCATGTGACAGTGCCACTCAAAAGCTCACTATAAGCTTCATTGCTCACCAGTGACTTAGAATGCCAAGTACTCTCTGAATTTGTGGTAATGGACAGAGCTGAGGAAAACAGCATCTTCAAGATTAAATTTCTTCGCATAATGGTAGGATCATTTTGTAAAGGCCAGCCTCTATAACCACAGCCCAAATTAATGGCAAAAATGGGTAAGAACACGGCAGAGCCACCAAGTCAAGGAATGGAAAATTTAAAAGGTAGGAATGTCAATAGTGTCTGCAGACTGTGAGCTTCCCCCAAGGCAAGACAGGCTAGAGTTCCATTCAGGGGTTTTCCCTGCTTCCTATGTTCCACGCACATTTACGACCTTTCACGTTACTGAATATCATGCTAATAACTTCACTGTTCATCCAGCAAAGTCTTTCTGCTTTTAAAAAAGACATAAAGCAATGGGTAACTCAAAGAAAACATTAGTAGCATGTTCTGAGGAAATTAAACAGTAAATGATACATTGTGGGTCAGGGAACAGACCTTCTAATTAACTTCCATTCGTACAATGTATAACTAATATGTCCAGTTTTCATAATCTGCTCCAAATAGGTTGACATGGCCATTAAACTAGCCAAGTAGAGCTGAGCATTGTGGCACAAGCCTGTATTCCAGCTCTTGGGAGGCTTAGGCAGGAGGATCAGTGCAAGTTTTAGACCAGGCTAGACAACAAAAGTGAGTTCAAGGTCAGTCTGAACTGAATAGTAAGAATCTGTCTCAAAAAGACCAAAAATAAATAAATAAAGCTAAAGCTAGCCTAGCATTTTAGAATTCACACTGCAGCACATCTAATATGGGGAATTGAGGGTCAAAAAAAATCTCTCAAGAGTACATTCAGAGCTATGTTTCCACAAATTAAAAAATGAGATTTCTTTTGAATCTGTGTAATTAGAAGGTAATAATGGAGAGTGAATGAATCTACAAGCTAATTAAGGCAAATGCAGTAGAATTAAAAGTTATAAGCTGGGCATGGTGGTGCACACCTGTAATCGCAGCATTTGGGAGGGTAAGGCAGGAGGATCAGTGTGAGTTTGAGACCAGCCTGGGCTACAAAAGTGAGTTCAAGGCCAGCCTGAACTGCATAGCAAGACCCCGTCTCAAAAAGACAAAAAAAAAAAAAAAAAGTTACGGTAACTCTGGGGGTAAAATTTAAAGAAATGTAGCTTTCATTGAATGAAGAAAAAAAAAAAAAAATGAAACCTTAATTATGGAATGCAAAGGACTGATGAGATTGAGTGATAGTGACTTATTTCTGTTTTTTGACATTAGTAATGCAGCCTCCATAAATACGAAGGGATAAAGAACACATCTCCACATCACCTTCAGGCAAGTGTCAGAAGAGTCTAACTGAGCACTTTCAACAGCACTGCAGAGTGCTTGGGTCCGCCTGAAGGCAGCAAGAAGGCACAGGGAGCCTGAGGCACCTCCTCCTGTAAGTGCTTTTCCTTTGCAAATCACAGTGCGTCCTTTAACTCCTAAAAGAACGTTCTTCCCCCATGAAATATGAATTGAATATTTTTTAAGAAAAAGACACAAAAATGCTCATAGTTACAACCAACTCTACACCAAAATGAAGACATGCATGGATTTACCATGAATGTACTCATGCATATTTTTGAAAAAATCGTCTACAACAAGTGGAGATTTGAGCATAATGAAATTCCCACCTTAACTAAGTTAGGAATATAATACATTCCCTTGAAAGTCCTTTTGGCTTTGTTAAATATAGAATAACACAGTTCCAAATAAAGTCATTTAATTATCATGTTTCAGACTATGTAAGGAAAACCCCTGATAATGTTTACCACTTAAAGATGCTTTTAAGCATACCTGCCAGAATGGCATATGAAGTTCTAAAGTTCCTAAAGAACTAAAAATGTTAGATAAAACCATAAGTTATGGCCTTAGCATGAATTTCTGAAATCATTATGGTGATCATCTAATATGACGGAAGCCATTAAAACAAAAGCCCATCTTCCCGAGATCACCTACCCTTCTTCTCTAACCAAGCCCAAGACATAATTCACTTTCACCCTTCCCACCACCTCAGGGAAGATCCCCAACCAGCTCCTTCAGGTGTAGCTAAACATCCCCTTCAAACTCCACCTCTGGCAAAGGGCTATAAAAGCTTCAGCCTCCCTTTGCCTAAAGAAAAAATTCCTCATCCTTCCCTACATTCTTTCCCATGATCTCAAAGAAAATAAAGCCCCTTCCCCTTCTTCCTCCTGTCTGTTTCTCTACTGTGCTGAGATCCTATCAAAAACTGCTTTTAAAACTTCTTCAGTGCATCAATGAATAGCAGAGGAGAAAAAAGTACTTATGTTTGAGACTATAAAAGAATCCAGAATAATGAACAGATGACTAAAGTTAGCTTTTAGCCTAGGGCCTCGGTCCAGTCTGATTGACATGGCCGTTTAACTGCACTCTCCTGGAGGCCTTAAAGGACAGAAGACAGTTCGAGGCATGCCGAGGGTGGAACATCTAATGCGATAATGCATCAAAAACCTGGAGCTGCAATGTATGATGAAGGATGGAAATTGCACTTATACCATCCCAGGTACAAGGATAAAAAGTGGTTTTCCTAGCATCTTGGCACTAAGTAGGGGAGAATGAAGCGAGTATCGTTTGAGGTTGTGATAGGCCCATTTCTATGGAGTTGTCCTTTGCTTCTCCCTCTCCTTCTTCTTCTATAAGTTTATCACCTCTTAATCCTTTTGCAAGTATTCTGTTCTCCCTCTTCTGCCCAGCATCATAAGTTCTATGAGAACCCTTACCTAAGTGGCCAAGATGATAACTTGTAAGCTTTCCTCCAGACTCACAGAACCTAGAAGTCCAATGACCTTTGTAATGGCCTACTTTAAAGTTCCACACACCAACTAATGCAAAACTTAGAGACTGATGTGAGCTTTACTTTCAACAAAAGTAATACGTCTGTCTAATAAGAATTTCAGGAGCTATCCTCATGAGGATGAAATCCACTGTGATGTTCTGGAGAATAAAAACCAGTGCACAAACCTTGAAGGACAAAGATCCCAGTCAGGACACAGCCCTCCTACCGCGGCTCTTTTCTTCCATGTAACAGCCAAGTACACACACACACACCTTAGCCCCTGTTCGAGGTGTAGCTTTGAGGTCAACAGACCCTCTATAATTTCAAGGCACCAGCCCTTGAATAAACCTGGTTCCTTCTTACTGACGCTTGTCCCTTATGGAGCGACCTTTAAGTGGAGGACAGCCCACACTTCAACTCCCTAACAAGAATTTACAAGACAAAACTCTTCCCAAACTAGGGTTCCCTTCTGAATTGCTGTTATCATGCCAGCTCAAGGTGTTCAAGTAGAGAATTTAGCTTGAGGTGGCCATTAACAATGAAATCTCGCCAGACAGCAGAAGCAAAGAAAAATCCTCTCAAATTTATTAAAGGAGCAACAAATTCCAATCTCCTATACATTATTACAGAATCCTTGTGAGGCTAGCACAGTCTCACAGAATATAAAAACAAAAATTGCAAAGCATCCTAAACTCAATCTGGTCATATTTAAAAACAATGTGCAATGATCACAGTGGGCATCCCTGGATTGCAAATGAGGTGAATGCTATGGCTCAGATCTAGAATTTCCCATAGCAGGCTTTATCTAGATGTCCTCTCAAAGTCTCATGTGCTCAGAGGGGAGCTTCTTGGAGGTGGCAGAATACAGTGTGTGCAAATATGAATTAACAGTTATGATGACCATATTAGCTTAGCATATTTCTGGGTGCAGGTGGTAGAAACCTCATTCTGGATGTGGGTGGCACCAACCAGCCAGTTCATAGCTTGGGCAAAATATCAGGAGATAAGAAGAAGGCAGGCTCACCGCTTGCTGGCCCCGGCCTGCCATGCTAGGGACTGTTTCTCCTCTGCTATTGCCCTCTGCCCTGCCACCCTGCCTTGGAGCCAACTGCCAATGGACTGGAAGCTCTACAAACTGTGAGCAAAGTAATTTTCTTCTCCCTCACCTTTGGACATTGGGTATTCTGTCTCAGTGATGAAAAAATAGCAAAGACACCTCCCAAATGCTTTTGTGTTCAGAAGTCAGCTTTCGAATGGTAACTGGATTATGGTATCCTCTGTAGAAAATCCTGAAACATCTCAGAATATTTTTGTTACATCTGTTGAAATCTTACAGTGTATCAGTTCACCCAGACAATGTGTGTGTTTCACAGACTAAGTATCCCTATGTCTATAGTACACATGAGAGGATTTAAACTCATAAGCATTATAAGTAGATCAAGTTAGCATAATAAAGTACTAAGGGCCAAGACTTGAAAATAAGTCTATACTTTATGCATGATATCATATACAGTATTTAGATTAAATAATACTGTTTCATGCTACTAATTTCTACTGGACTTCATTCTTTATAACTATGAAACTGCAAAGAGTGAAGCTCCAATTGGAAGTTATTTTAGAATTTGACTCATGTGAACAAGTATATTACACATAAAATAACATGATGAAAACAATAATTCTTTACTAGATTAATCAGAAAACAGAAGGTGTCTGAAGTTAGGTTTTATGAAGAGAATACAAATGTATACTTGTGTGATATGAAAGACCATTTTCAAGGATGTATGGAAGTGATTAAGTGCTCTAAGAGTATAACTCATACAGTGTCATATGTTTTGGAAAGTACTTATTGCAGAAAACTATATAGTTTCCTTGCCTTTGGTTCTTATTCTCTCCCTTATGGACACTGACCTAGAACTTGAGAGAACTGCCTTTCCCACATCTTCTGGCCATATTATGTTCCCCTTTGCTTCTGTGAAGCAAATCCAGCTGAACCACTTTCGACTCTGATGGAAATGTGACAGTAATGTGTTCTGATTAGCACATAGACCTTGCCCACATTCCATTCCACTCTTTTGCCATTTTTTTTTTTTTAACTGATGAACCAAAGAGATAAAAATGGGTGGAGGATTAAGCATATAAGTAGTTTTCAAAGACAAATTCTGAAAAAACTGTCAAGGAACCTCAGAAACTATAGCAGCAGAAGCCTGGCGGCTGTCACGATTTGGCTAGAACAGTGAAACTTAGCGAGCATCTTTTCAGAAAAGCCTTCAGCATCTTCCCTTTCATCTCAGTGGGCAGCGCGACCCACTGGGTCCCTAACTTTCTGACATAGCTTCAGAGTTGTTCTCTCTTGCCACGTGAGGACCACTAGAATCCAGAGAGCTTCAAGGCTTGACTGGTCCTAGACATTTTCAACTTTGGAGAATGAGAGCCAGCAAGGGCAAGCAGTATTCCCAAGTTACACATAAACACAGCCATGGACGCAGTGCTGGAGCTTACACTTCTTGACTCCTGGGCCAGTTACGTTTCCAGGTGCCATGTCACCACCTTATTAGGTTTATTTAAGGAAAGCAAAACTTGTATTTATTTTTTAAAGTGACGGTAGGATAACATAAATAAAATGAACAGCCTTTTGTTCAATTATCATTTGTTTCTGCTTTTATTGTCCTGCAAACTAATTGTCCTGCAAATGTATTAAAGAATAAGAATACAGAATATAAAATAGAAATGTACCCTATTAGATCATGTGGGAAAACTGACCACTTCAGAATCAAGCTGCTTAAGAAAAACCAAACAGAAGCCAGGCGTGGTGGCTCATGCCTGTAATCCCAGCACTTGGGTGGCTGAGGCAAGAAGATCGATGTGAGTTGAGACCAGCCTGGGCTACAAAAGTGAGCTCAAGACCAGCCTGAACTGCATAGTGGCATAGTGTGCATAGTGAGACCCTGCCTCAAAAAGACCAAAAAAAAAAAAGAAGAAATAAATGGGCCAGGGAGATAGTTCAGGGGCACAGGTGCCTGCCTGGCAAGCGCAAGGTCCAGAGTTTGATCCTTGTTCCACAAAAAATAAACAAATAAAAATAA